>BLSH010255450.1:1518605-1532819 GCA_018402905.1 Glandirana rugosa
GTGTCAAATAAACAAAAGGAGGGAAATGACATGGACTTTCACTGTATTGTTCATTTAAGCACAAGAGACTCCATTTTGCTCACGCTGCTGCAATGTCTTCTGTGGCCTTCACTTATCACACAGATACACTTTCTCCTAGAAGCTCTCACTCGGTCTCTACTCCCCCCTCCCCTCTCTATTTTTTACTTTTGAAATTATTCTATTCGCTAGCTTTTAATAATATATTTCTATTTGTTAGTTTCTAATAACAATTCACACCACCCCTTTCTTGCATAAAATCTAAAATATGCATAAAATATCATGTAACAATAAATCTTGTCAGAACGGACATTTTAAACACAGAGATTGAGTCCTGTGGATCTGTTCCTGCAATTGCAAAACTAACTTTTATTTTTTAGAGTCACAACCAGAAATTTCCATAACAGTAGGGAGTTACAATGATGTTTCTGCAGTTTAGTGTTACATGTCAACCAAGTGTATTTGTCTTACATTGGCTTATTTTCATGATTACATTGTATTTGGTCTTGTGGCATAGCATGTTGTGTGGCATACTGGCCCTCCCTGGCTCTGCCTGCTGGTCCAGGTTCTCATTATTCTCCTCCTGTCGTTTTTCATTTTTAAATCTAATCCTTTTATCATTTCTATAATTAAGTATGGCACTTAATCTGGTTTCATGGAATGTGCGGGGGCTTAATAATAAATTTACTTATAAATTTATAAAAGTACCTCAATGCACACAAACCGCACATCCCGTTTTTACAGGAGACCCATTTATTGGGCAGTAAGCTCTTGTCCCTCCGTAAGGCCTGGGTCTGGCAGGCCTTTCATGCAACATACTCCAGTTACATCGGGGGGGGGGCACCATCCTACTCCACAAATCTCTTCCCTATAAGGAAATCAGTGACTCTATGGACCCAGGAGGACCCATGTATTATCCTGTTGTTAGATGTGAACTGTGTACGCCTAGCTCTCATTAATGTATATGTCCCATCTCCCTTCTCTCTTAAAATTCTGTATACTATTCAGAGGAGTCTGGCAACCCTCCAGGTCGCCAGGGTAATCTGGGTTGGAGGCTTCAATTCCATCCTAGAGCCGGCCCTGGATTCCTCGAATCCTCAAAGGAACTCTTCCTTAGATCTTGTGCATTGGGCCTAAACCTTTTATGTTACCGAAGTCTGGCGATTTAAACATCCCCAGGATAAAATGTACTCCCATTTTTCCTCTACCCATAGATCTGGGTCTCAGATTGATATGGCTTTCTGCTTCAGGGCGGCTTTAGGTGTGGTGCGATCTGTGGATTACCTGCTGGCCGGCATTTCAGATCATGTCCCGCTGGAGCTGAAAGTTAATATTGGGGGTTGGAGACATCCGGGATGCTGGCGCTTGGACGACAAATGGTTGCTGAATGACAAAGTGTAGAAATCGGGGGCTGAGAGTGGTGCCCAGTATTGGGAAGTAAATGAAGGCTGTGCCTTCATCTGCATTTCAGATCATGCCCCGCTGGAGCTGAGAGTTGATATTGGGAGTCGGAGACATCCGGGATGCTGACGATTGGACACCAAATGGTTGCTGAATGATAAAGTGTAGAAATCGGGGGCTGAGAGTGGTACCCAGTATTGGGAAGTAAATGAAGGCTCTGCCTCTACTCAGATGGTATGGGATGCCTTTAAGGCTCATACACGTGGTCAGTATGTGAACTCTATTAAGACAGTGCGGGAAGAGTTTGAGGAACAAACTGTTAGTTTGGAACAAGTTGAAACTGCTGCTGCAGACGTTTGCTACATTTCCATCAGCAGATACATTTTCAGAATTAGCTCAGGCCTGTAGGGAGTTGTCTCTTCATTACACCTCACTCACCCACTCTGATAATTCAATCCAGACTGGTAAGGTGTTTGAGGCCAGGGACAAACATGGCAAATTGTTGGCAAATTTGGTGACTGATTCCCATCAACAGACAGAAGTTTCAGCAGTAACCTCAACTCAAGGGAATTTTAACTCTACTTTACCTGCTTGTATAGCCATATTTCTCCCTTCCCTCGCCCTATACTGCTAGATACCTTGCAGAGCCTCTCCCTCCCAGGCATTTCGGCTGACGAAGCCCGAGAGCTGGATAAATCACTTTCTATCATTGAAAAGGAACAGGCCATCCAGGCTCTTCCTCCCAAGATGACACCCGGCCCTCATGGGTTATCGGGTGATTGGTACAAACTTTATGTTAAAGAATTAGCAACCAGACTTCACAAGGTGTTTAAGGAATATTTTGGCACATAATCCCTGCCTCCCTCCTTCTCTCAAGCGCATATAGTGCTTATCCCAAAACATGGTAAGCACCTTACATTGTGTCCTTCATATAGGCCCATATCACTCCTTTATTATGATGTCAAAATACTTGCCAAGGTTTTAGCTACCAGGTTGGTTACTATCCTTCCCACTCTTGGCAGTATAGAGAAAACAAGGTTTATACTGGACAAGTCAACAGACATTAATTTACGCAGAGTACTGACTCACTTGCAGCTCCATGTCTCTGATTCCTCCACCAGGGTATTAGTACTTTTAGATGTAGAGAAGACCTTTGTCTCTGTCAACTGGACCTATATGGCCACAGTTTTGGAAGTTCTGGGTTTGGGTTCAAACTTTTGCAGCTGGGTTAAAATACTGTACCTGGCCCCTTCAGCACAAATTAAACTGGGAGGGAATCTCTCTGATCCATTTTCCACAGGCAGGGGAATGAGGCAGGGCTGCCCCCTATCCCTGCCCTTGTTTGCGCTCCTGATGGAGCCTATAGCCCAAGTCATTTGAGACTCCATTGATTTTAAAAGTATTTGAGTTAGGTCAATCAGTGAAAAAGTGGCTCTTTACGCCGATGATTTGGTTTTATGTTTAAATGACCCTGCTTCCTCCCTTAAAGCAGCCCTAGATTTAATTACATCATTTCATTGTCTCTCTGGTTTAAAAGGTAACTGGGAAAAATCCCTTATCCTTCCCATTGACGAGCTCGCAAAAGCAGCTGTGGACCCTTCTCTACCCTTTAAATGGACCTCAGCTGCAAAATACTTGGGCATAGTGCTATCACCTAAAGTTACTGAATACTGCAATCTGAATTTTGTCCCCCTATTACAATCAGCACAACAAAGATTAAAAATATGGAGTAATCTCCCTCTGTCACTTGTAGGAAAAATCAATCTTATAAAGATGAAGCTTCTTCCCTCCTTTTTATATGTCCTTTGTCATACCCCCAGGGCCGTCTTTATTGATTGGACCCTGGGCAAATATTTTCTTGGGCCCTCCCCCCATGGAATTTTACTCTCCACCTGCTCTGAGACATACAATAAATGGCAAGTAGACTCAAAATCAATTTACTGAATCAGATCAGCAGTGGTTTCCATTGGTTACCAGAGGTTACAGCATATCATGCTGCTTACTGTCTGGTTGCTAGAGGTTACAGCACACATTACTGCTCACTGATTAGTTGCTAGAGGTTACAGCACATGCTTTCTGCTTGTTTGGTTGCTAGAGATTACTGTACATCAATACTGCCCACAGATTGGTTACAGCACATCATCTCCTCACTGCCTGCACACCATGGACTGGGGAGCACAAAGTTGCTTTCAGAAATGTGCTGCCCTTTAGCAGATACACAGCAGTGCCATCAATTATCAATGACACCCTCATGCATCTGCTGACATGTGCTGTGGACTTTCAAGCATGCCTTTGTCTCCCCAGTGGGCAGCATCCAGTATAGGTGATGGTGAATATGACCTCAGGGGGGCATGATATACATACGAATGCCACCTTTGTTTACATATCAGTGCAGCAGACTGGCACTATTTACATATGAATGCTGCTGCTATTTACATATCAATGCTGATTATTTACATGTAAACATAGGGTCTGCAGGTGAGTCATCTGTATACAACAATATTGCAGAGTTGGGCAGCTTTAGTAGCAGCACTTAGATATCGGGACACAGCACAGGTTTAAAACTTCAAGGGATAAGAGAATTTAAACCAGGATAGTTGGCAAGTATGAGGCAGCTGCTTTGGGCCCCACAACAATGACAGGGCCCAGGGCAACTGCCCCTTTTGCCCTGCCTTAACTACTTCAGATCCACGCCATAGCCGATTGACGGCTACAGCATGGCTCTAAAATGTTGGGAGGCCGTCAATAGACATCCTTCTCTTTGGCTTGTGCTGGGCATGCTCTCGCTGGCGGCGCGCGTGCCACAGCACGCAGCGTGAGCGTGCTCGTGGGTCGGGCGGACCCGATGTCTGCCGGAGACCCACAATCGGATTACAGAGATCCAGAACGGGGTAACACGGCGGTTCTCCATTCTGTGAATGGGGACATGACAGATCTACTGATCCCTGTCACTGGGATCAGTTAGATCTGTCATGCCCCTGCCAACCTCGTCCCCCCACAGTTAGAACACACCCAGGGAACACATTTAACCCCTTCACTGCCCCCTTAGTGTTAACTCCTTCCCTGCCAATGACATTTATACAGTAATCAGTGTCTATTTTTAGATCTGATCGCTGTATAAATGTCATTGGTCCCAAAAAAGTGTCAAAAACATCCAAAATGTCCGCCACAATATTGCAGTCCCGATAAAAATCGCAGATCACCGCCATTACCAGTAAAAAATATAAATAAATAAAAACGCCATAAATCAATGTCTGTAGTTTGTAGACGCTCTAACTTTTGCGCAACCCAATCAATATACGCCAATTGCGATTTTTTTTTTTACCAAAAATATGTAGAAGAATATATATTGGTCTAAATTGATGAATGTATTTGTTTTTTTATATTTTTATTTTTGGATATTTATTATAGCAAAAAGTAAAAAATATTGTTCTTTTTTCAAAATCGGCTCTTTTTATTTGTTTATAGCGCAAAAAATAAAAACCACAGAGGTGATCAAATACCACCAAAAGAAAGCTCTATTTGTGGGAAAAAAAGGAAACCAATTTTGTTTGGGTACAATGCCACACGACCACGCAATTCTCATTCAAAGAGTGACATCGCTGAAAATTGAAAATTGGTCCGGGCAGGAGGGGGGTTTAAGTGCCCAGAAAGGAAGTGGGTAAAGACGGCCCTGCGTACCCTAGTATGGATACCACGGAAATATTTTAAACAATTTGACTAAGCTATGTTTTCCTTTCTGTGGGACTCCACCCAACCTAGATTTAAATTAAAGGTGCTCCAGAGACCCTGGACCAAGGGGGGTCTGGTATGTCCAGACCTCCATACATACTATGTTGCTGCCCTACTCACCCATGCTCATAACTGGCTCACAGGGGACAAAACTAATGCTGCCCTGGTGCTGGAAGCAGTGTTTCTAGGGTCTTACGAAGCGCCTCATAACTTGTTATACTGGGGAACCTCAGTGCCTCTTTACATTACTCAATTAATGAAGTCCCTTATTAAAGCCTGGCACCTTCTTAACCCTAGAACCGCACATCAATGATCCCCTCACACCCCTCTATGGTTTAATCCCCTGTTTCCTGAAATTCTTGTCTTTCAGGACCCCATGGTTTGGACTAGCAAGGGGATCAAGTACCTTGATTAACTTTGTGACAATGGTACTCTCAAGACGTTTGATTCTCTTAAGGCTCAATTTGCTCTACCCAACTGTTATCTATTCCGTTACCTCCAACTGTCCCATGCTTTCCAAACGAAATTACAAGGCCATCTGCTTACGTTTGTGGAATCTGAATTGGAGAGAATGCTGCGAGACGACGCTATGGAAAAACCTCTATCCACAATATACAAAGCTCTCCTTCCATCTATTCATGATGGCCTTTACAGACTGCTGGCGAGCTGGCGTGTGTAGGCCCTGGATATGGACTCAGAGGATTGGGAGGATGTCTGGGAATATCCTATGCAACAGCTAGCATCAGCAAGAGACAGATTAATCCAATTTAAACAGGGTATATATCACCCCTGAAAAACTGCATTAGATTTACCCAAACATTCCAGCAACGTTTATACATGTATTCTGGTTATGCCCAATGGTCCAATACTTTTGGAAGGATGTTACTGAGGGCATTAAAAAGTGCACTATGATTTTTGTTCCACTGACGGTGGATGTTTGTATACTTGGTCTGGTTCACCTACTGGCCATGTCCAGAGTGATGAGAACACGGATAGGGTTGCTACTGTTTATGCCAGCAAGGCTATACTGCTCAAATGTAAATCTCTATTGGCACCTACTCTCGATTTTTGGAAGCCCTAGTTAACGTAGCAATACCACTGTATACATATGAGTCTAGGGGTTGTCCTGGGAAATTCACTAAAACATGGGATATTTGGGTCACCTCCGTGGGGACAACCCCTCTGAGGATGTCCCCATGGGATCCACTCCCTTTCTCTGATTTATTACAACCAACCTATTGAGGGAATCTGTAGGGTAGTGCAGATTAGGTGGTGCCCCTTTTTTGTTTACGCTTATACCAATGAGCTGTTTTCATATCCGACGTTTTGGTTGCCAAGTGAATAGTTGATTGTTTTGTTCTTTATTTTTATGTCTTTTGTTTTATTTTATAAGCCTAGGTATGCCTGATATGCTTTGTTTTACACCCTAACCTCAAAATACTTTAATAAAGAGTATCTTTAAAAAAAAAAAAGCTTGTCAACCCCTTCCATTCAGGTCTATGGTAACATGCTGTAAAACGCCTTCATGTGTATGGTGCATTTGCAGCACGCTTGACAAGCATATATAAAATATCAGTGAGGTTGAAAAAAACAACATCCCCCTGAAATAAAAAGAAATCAGTTGGAGGGTGTCTGGGGTGCTTTGTTTTATGCGCCTAAATGACTGTTAAAAAATGTGCATTAACGCTATAGGTACAATTGTTTGTGTTAGTGTCAGTGTTAGAATTTTTGAGAATGTGTAAGACTTTTTATACAGTATAGCCTAACTGCATAGATGGGCCTAAAATACAAGGAGCACCTTTAGGCTTTCTAAGAGCTTAAACTACGCATTTAGTTTCCTGACTACTTATCACATTTTTAGAGGCCCAGGAACACCAAGACAGTGGAAACACCAACAAAATGACTCCATTTTGGAAAGCAAACACCCCTAAGTATTTTCTAAAGGTCATAATGAGTCTTTTGAAAACATAATTTTTTGCCACAAGTATTTAGAAAATGCTAAAAGAGAATGAAAATGTATTTTCAAAGATCAATTATTAAGATATTTAATACACATAGCATAGACATATTTAAAAACACATTCTATTACTTCTTCCGAGTATGGGAATACCACACTTGTGAGAATTTTTCACAGCCTAGCTACAGAAAGAAGCCTAAAATTCAAGCAGCAGCTTTCAGGTGTTTTCCGGAGCATAAATAAAGCATCTAATTTCCTGCCTAGCTATCACATTTCTGGAGACCCTGGAGTACAATGACAGTGGAAACACCCACAAAATTACCACATTTTGGAAAGCAAAAACGGCAAAGTATTTTCAAAGAATTGGCCCTTAACTATTTTTTTTAATTATTTAATTATTTTATTTTTTTACATACACTGTCACTTTGGTGACATTCTACTGCTCTGGCCAATGACCAGAGACACTGCATGCTGAAATGGCATACTGTTTCTTTGATCACTAACCAGAGCTGTACAAAGTCATCATAGTGACACTGAATAAAATGTGAAACAGTCTGCGCAGTCCAACACAAATATGTGTATAATCCAATATGTGAAAACCACAAGTTGTCCGCTGAATACTGTTACAGTGATTTAACCACACTCCCTAAATCATACCAATAATAAATGAATAAAGTCCAGTGCAACTACATATAATAAATCTGATTATCAAAAATATACAAAATCAGAAATATACAAAGTCCAATGTCCCAAATGTGACTTCAATCACCAACGTGATCAAAAGTAATGTATCCTTAATCTTCACACATAAAAAATTCTCTGTAACACCTGTGCACTCCACCTTGTGAGTATGCAGTCCACTTATAATTAGGTCCCTGTGGGGTATCATTGTATGTATTTCTGATGTTGTGTAAATTGCACTGGGTAGCTATCTAGTTAGCTCAGGCTGCCCACAATGGGAAGGGGTTAACTGCGTCTAGACTTTTTCCCGGGCTTTCTGGGTCCTGCCCCCTTTTGTAAGCCACATAAATACAAGTTGGGGGGCTCATAGATGCTGTCTCTCTTCCACATGGGGTTTTCAGAGGAAGGTCTGCTGCAACATGTAGTCCTGCTGGAGCACATGGCCCTTTTCTGGGCCACCCTGCTGGGATCCCCCCTGGAACCAGGACTCTATTAGAAATGAACATGAGCTAAATTGATTTTTTTTAGAGAAGGTGTGAACCATAAGTACCTGAAATAAATAAATAACCTGGGCAGCCCATATTAGTTAGTTAGGGCTGGACTCAGTTTCATGTATAGTGTGCTGTTGAACTGTGCTGCTGAATGCACAATAACGTTTCATTAAATGTTTCATGCCTGGTCCAAAGTTATTCAGAGGGGTGCATGAAGGTCATGGTAAAAGTACCAGCTATAAGGATACCACATGCATGAGTAAACACAGTGGGAAAAGCACTTCAGTTAGACAAATGGGAAGCAAAAGGCTGCCTACCTCTTTATTCTTCATTGAAAGGGGGGAGAGAAGTGAGCCTATGAGAATTAGCATCAAACTGCCTCCATCCCTATTTTGCCAAAAAGAGAAGCCATATGGCAAAGTTGGGACTTTGAGCGAAGCATGCAGTTGGACAGTAAGCGAACACAGTGGTTCTAATAAAAGTGTATATATTTATTGTTGAGTAAGCATATACAGACATAGGCAAAGTGATACATGGTTCGCAAGCAGCCCACCAGGATCCCAATCCATAAAAACATGGTGTGTATAACAAAATAGATCAAATTGTACCCAGATAAGACAGGTAAGTACAAATGCATACATAAATACATGGCAACCACATGGCTGTAACATCTGGAGCTCGCGCATTTTGCCACTCATCAGGAGCAGAGTGTATATAACATGTCTAAGGGAGTAAAAAAGTAGACCATGAATCAAAATGGATAACCAAAGGGGGAGGGGGAATGGAAAATCAATCAACCCATACATGAGAGGTGCAGCAGCGGCTACCATTGTGGCCAGAGACATAATTTTGGCACGGGAGGGGGGCGTGTCCAAGATGGCCTCCCGGAGCGGACGTGTAGTGAGGGAGCTCCCGCATGTCTCTACTTCTAACCCGATTCCCTGCAGCTGCTGACCCCCTGACCGGCTCCTGTGGATGGGATTGCCCCCGTGAACGGCATGACCAAAGGCAAGGGCAAGGGATACTACAAAACCCGCTCCTCCCTTGCGAATACACCTCTAACTCCTCCAGCATCGGCCGGCTCAGGGAGGCCTCCCGCCACTGTGACCAGCATGACCTCACAGACAGAGGATGCAGATCTGGGACTGGCTGAGCAGTCTAAAATCGATGCCCTAATGCAGGCTATCAATACCTGCCAAACCACCCTGATGGGGAAAATTGAATCGGTGCAGCTAGACATCGGTCTTATCCGAAGAGACATGGACAGGTTCAGGGGCAGGCTAGCTGAAGTGGAGCGCCACGTGGGAGACACGGAGGACGGACTGCGGGAACATCACACCACACTGCATGTGCTCCGCACCAAGGTGAAGCACCTGGAAAGCCATGCTGAGGACGCTGAGAACCAGAGCAGAAGAAATAACCTCCGGGTGGTGGGCCTCCCGGACGGGGTGGAGGGGAACGATCCAGTGGCGTTCACCGAACACCTACTGCGGTCCATCCTACCTCAGGCCCGGTTCTTAGACCTATTCGTAGTGGAGAGGGCACATAGAATGCCTGCTACCTGGGAGCTCCTCCACGAACGTTCATCTTCCGACGACTCCCAGATTGCTCCATTGAGACTCAAAAGCTTTGTAGATCCTTCGACCAGGTGAAGCTCAATCTGAGGAACAAGAAAATTAAATACAGCATTAAATATCAGCAATCTCGTGCGGCTGAGAGTCCAATATGGCGAGACGGCCCGCTTTTTCACTTCGCCAGAGGAGGCGATGCAGTGACTCGAGGCACTTCCCAGAGGCTGATCACTACAATAGAGTCCCCTTGCCCACTGTAACCTGTCTGGGAGCTGGGATCTGAGCTGGGGGATGTGGGAGACTTACCTGCTGCTCTTCGGTATGTACTAATCTACTCCCTATCCTTTCACTGACTATGGGACACTAGACCAGTGCTCCCCGATTGGCTCTCTGGTAGGCCAACCTGTGGCCTGTGCAGACATCCTGTTGTGGGACCGTTGGCATACCCCTAAGTTCTAGTTTGGGGGTGCTGGGTCCCTGATTTTCTTTTTTTTCTTTTTATTTGTTGGCAACATGTTTTCAAGCATATACAATTGCACAGTCAAATATTAGATCATTCCTGCGCTCAAGGAGAGGAGGCTTCATCACAGTGGTGAACAGGGGATATCTGCTTGTGTGAACACTGGGTAATGTGCTGCCGTGCTGCCTCTTGATGGACTGGGGAAGTCCAGACACACTGGAAGAACAAGAAAGCACACAAGGGAGCACTGGAAGAGGCTGTAGCCTCGAAACGCGTTAGACAGCCTGTCTAGGACACCAGCAGTATACAGTGGATTAAATGCGTAGCCGTTTAGTACTCGAAATGCCTGTTATCTGAACTTGTTTGTGAGTATGTTTTTATGAACTTTTACATAAACTTTTTTATACTGAGGATAATGCGCTAGGTCAGTGCTCCCTTGTGTGCTTTCTTGTTTTTCAAGCATATAGCCCTGGGACACCCAGGAGACGTACCAAGCTGCAGGGAATGTTGATCTGTCCCATATCTATAGAGAGACCTATTACATGAGGACTGTGACAGTCTGGTGAACTGCGGTTCACACCCCTAAATGGCGGCTGCCATACTCTGTTCGGGGATAAAGCACACCGAGGTTCGGGGGTAGTGCCGGGTGGGGGAGAATTGGAGGCGCTAGTTCTGGTAAGAGCTGGACTGTGTCTACTAAGGAGGGGTTAAACTGTTTGTTGGTTTCCTCAGATTCTTTTCTCTCATATTACCTATATAAGGAGATTACTAACACATATCCTCCACTAGGTGGAGGCAAGGTTCTTTCTATGTAGGCAAAGACATGGGCTACCTATGTAAAAGAATATATTGCTGTGACTAGCTGTGTCTGGTATTTTGCAATGTTAAGGCTGTGGGAATTGTATGTCCTGATGGATCTCACATGATGGAGTCACTTTCAGTTCTGACATAGAATGTCAGGGGTTTAAACTCCAAATTTAAACGTTCTTTGGTCTTCAACTATATTAAAAGATACTCGCCACAGATATGTATCCTGCAGGAGATGCACCTAACTGGGAGCAGGGTGCTGTCCCTCAGGAAGCCCTGGGTTGGGTCCTATTATCATTCTACATTTTCATCCTATTCCAGGGGGGTCAGCATCCTGGTTCATAAATCCTTACGGTTAACCCTCCTGGATCTCCACTCGGATCTGGAGGGTAGATACGTGGTGGTGCATGCTTTATTTGGCGGGCTTGAACTGTCCCTAGTGGGTATCTACCTTCCCCCCCCCCGGCCTCCACTGGCTCCATTCTGGCCCAATACTTGGCGGCGGGGATCATGATGGCGGGGGATTTTAATATGGTTCTAAATCCTAGCATGGATAGGTCTAACCCTGACCCAGCCACGGATTCTCCGCTGTCGCGATGGTCTGAGATCTATGGACTGAGGGATATCTGGAGATAGAGGTATTCCACTACGTCTCAATTTACTTGCCATTCTGCAACCCATGCCTCCTTCTCCAGAATTGACCTTATAGTCACCAGTGAGTCACTGCTCTCTAGGGTTCAAGAATTTACAATGCTCCCTAGAGGCATCTCGGACCACTCCCCTGTGTTGATCCAAATTAGGCTGAACACTCCAGTCGGGACTACCCTCTGGCATCTGTCAGGTTATTGGATCACTGACAAACAAGTATCCCCCATAATAGATACTGAAATTAAGGAATACGGGGAGCACAATAGGGAGGGGTCAGTACCCCCTCAGCAAATCTGGGACGCTTTCAAGGCCTGTACGAGGGGACTCTTCCAGCGGACGATAAACAAAGTCCGCAGGGACTCCGGTTTGGCACTGCTAGAGGCAGAATGGGAGGCTCGGATGCTTGAATCGTAATATGTTTCTTCTAAAAACTCTGAACTATATGGGCGCATGCTGATTCTATATAGGGAAATATCAGTGTTGAGAGCATCCTCCTGCAGGAAGATCCTCCTGACACAATCCCAGAGGATTTTTGAACAAGGGGAGAGATCAGGTAGGATGCTGGCATGGGAGAGGTCAGCTGCTTCCCATATAGCTAATATCCAGGACAGGGATGGTGTGCTGCACTCTGACCCCCTGGTGATTAATGCGCAATTCGCTCAATTCTATGAATCCCTATATAGCTCTAGGGCCAATTATACTGTAGCTGACCTGAATGCCTTCCTTGAGCGCATTGAGTTCCCTCAGCTCTTGCCCTCGACCCGTGCCAGGTTAGATGTCCCTATTATGCTAAAAGAGGTACGCACTGCTATTGCCTCACTCCAGCCGGGTAAAACCCTGGGCCCAGATGGGATTCCAGTGGAATTCTATAAGACCCACCTTGAGACTGTGGCCCCTAAGCTGCATGAATTGCCTTGAGGCAGCTATCCTCAGCT
Organism: Glandirana rugosa; assembly: GCA_018402905.1. NCBI lineage: Eukaryota > Metazoa > Chordata > Amphibia > Anura > Ranidae > Glandirana > Glandirana rugosa. The sequence continues at coordinate 1,531,307 of BLSH010255450.1, forward strand.
CCTACTCAGCGTTGAGTAACCTGGTGTTCGGGGGGATCAATGCCCACCCTCATATGCCGGTCCCCATGCAGACCACGGTCAAGGTTTGGGAACAAATGCCTGCTAAAATAAACAAGCCTGGGACTTGGTCCCCATATACCCCCTGTGGGGGGAGTACTAAATACTAAAGCACATTATGCCTGGGGGTACCCTACTCACATTTGACCAACTCCGAGACATATTTAATCTACCCACGAAGATGCTCTTTAGGTATCTGCAGCTGCAACATGCAGTCAGGGCGCAATTCCCAGAGGGGATAACTCTGGAGTCTAACGGAGTGGAGGGATACCTTATATCCAGGGAGGTGGACCGGGTGCTCTCTTCCCTGTACCTTAGAATTACCTCCCAGGACTCTGGTAGGGGGACTATTCTGTTTACAAAGTGGAAAGCTGACCTCCCCAACCTAGTGGAGGAGGATTGGGCGGAAGGGATTCAGCAGTATATTCCCCTGATGATATTGGCTAGGGACAGATATATACAGCTGAAATTTCATTCAAATAGATTTGTATTGGGTTTTTTATGCATGAACAAGTATTAATGCAAAAGATATAGATACAAATATACACAGATTGTTCTATACACTTATCAGCAATCTAACAGAGTTACCACTCCTATTTTCTCAATATGGTGTACTTCTCAGCCAGTAAGCTTCTTTATTTTTGGAGTATGTCATGAGGAAGTGTAAAGTCAGTGAGTACTGGCCCTCACTCATCCCCCGGCAGAACGATATTGAAGATGGCTTGTGGAGTTTGCCCTAGCTCCCGGGTGCCCCATCGGGAACTAACTGCCCCCCCCGGGTGCCAGGCAAACACCATTTACGAACCTCCAAGGGCGAGGCGCGGCCAGCGTTCTGTTGTTGCATGTGTGTATGTCATTAGGTAATGTATGCATATTTCAAATATAGAAAAGGCTGTAACCCATCATTTAACAAATCTAAGAGTGAGAAGTGGAACTTAAAGCTCTAGTGATAAAGGTTAGAGAAAATAAGAAGAAAAAAGAAAGAGAAGAAGAAAGGTGAAGAATGCCTGACATTTATCTGGAGACCTCTTTTGCCATCCTTACTAGAGTTGAGCGAACCTCTGGAAGTTCGGGTTCTGCTGGTCCGTCCGAACTTCGGGACAAAGTCCGGGTCCGGGTCCGGACGGAACCCGAACGATCGCACGGACAACGAACCCCATTGAAATCAATGGGGACCCGAACTTTTATGCACAAAAATGGCTGTAACAAAGTCCTGGAAAGCCCCAGAGGGCTGCAAAAGGAAGTAAAATGGGGGTAAGGGTAGGGCAAGTGCCCTACAAAAAAATGGGGACAGGGAAATAACTGTAAATATTTTTTAAAAAATAAAAACATAAAAAAAGCAAAAATGGAGGTGAATGTGGATCATCTTCAAACTGTGTCTGAAAAGTATTAATTAATGGTAGAAGCCATATAACTGTTCTAAAATCATCTTCAAACTAGGGCAAGTGCCCTACAA
>BLSH010255450.1:1537904-1584039 GCA_018402905.1 Glandirana rugosa
GATTCGACCGTGAAAACTTGCATCCGTATGTGAATTAATGGGGAGTTAAGTCCGGTGATTATTGTGTATACGACTAGCGTCGTTTCGACTGGTATTGAAGGTTTACCTTTTGGTTTTTACGGAGTTTACATAGGCTTCACTATATATCCTACGTTTGTGTCATGTGGATACTTTTTAAAAAAAGGTTTTTATGGGTTTTTTGTAGGGTTAAAAGGACCCAGACCCCGCGGACCCTCCTGTTGATGGGTAACCTGACTCTACGATTACGTACTCGTATTCTAATATTACTTTTGCATTCCTAATCACAACTCGCTTGGGCCTGACATTGCAAGCCGAACCCGAACGATTTTTGAAATGTCCGGGTCCGGGTCCGTGCCACGGACACCCGAAAGTTCGGTACGGACCCGAACGTTACAGTCCGGGTTCGCTCAACACTAATCCTTACGTTTTCATTATAATCTTATGCTCATGCATTAGCATCTCAGTCCAATGGGTAGTTGTCCTCCCAGGCGCCCCAGACCCAGGAAAATTGGGATGTTTTTTGGGTATTTTTGGAAAAAAATTTTTCATAGGTGTACTGTGTTTGCATCCTATATATCACTTCGGATACATTTGAGGCATTTTTGGTTTTCCATTTGGAAGTTATGGTCAGCTTTGCTGCGATCAGCATATGTGTTATTAGTGGCCTGAATTGAGGGGTAATTAAGTGTATGCCTACGTTCAAAAGTGCCAGCTTAGGATTAGGTTTGATTATTATCCCTGTAACTTTTGCAATTAGTTCAAATACCCCCTTCCAAAAGCTTTTAAGAGCTTTGCAACTCCATAATATATGTAGAATACCGCCAGTGGCCCCACACTCCCTACAGCATAAGTTAGAGGTGTTGTGATAAATTTGTGATATCCGTACCGGGGTCATATACATTCTGTATAATATTTTCAATGCTAGTTCCCAATGATTCACACAGTGGGAGTGTTTTTGTTGGGAGTATAGTGCTTTTTGCCATTCTCGTTCTGTGATGAGGGTTCCTAGTTCTTTTTCCCAATTCAACATGTTAGATGTTTTGGTGAGTTCTGTGGGGGCTTGGAGTTTATTGTAGAACCATGATAGCCCTTTTTTCCCATTTATATGTTGAGATGCCAGGAAATCCCAAGCCTCCTTATGTACTTTGTAGTGAAGATTTGTGTGTGATCTGTGTAGATGCATTTTTTGGAATTTTGGCCTCGAAATTAGAGGTAGGTAGGGCAGGGACCGTCACACCCAAGTATTCCAACGATTTACTCTCCCATTGGAATGAGAACTTCCGCTTAAGCTCACTCAGAACATTGCAGGGTATACCAATAGGCATTGAGCATGATTTAGTAACATTCAACTTATAGTATGATAATGAACTAAACGTATCTAATATTTTCATTGCATTTTTTAGAGAAGAAAAGAGTCCTATCTTATGCATTTGATTTCCCACCTGGATTCCCGATATTCCAACATCTGATCTAATGACCTCCACCAGGGGCTCCATCAGTAAGGAAAAAATTAAGGGAGATAAGGGGCAGCCCTGGTGGGTGCCATTGGTGATGCTGAAGTTGTCTGAAAGAACGTTGGAGTTATATACTCTAGCTGAGGGTTTTGTATAAAGCGCTGAGATAGCTGAGAACATGCGGCCCCGGATGCCAAATTTGTCTAAAGTGGCTTTGAGATACCCCCAGTGCACCCTGTAAAAAGCTTTTTCGGCGTCTAACGTCAGAATGACTGTGGGTGCACTGTGGGTATTGGTAAGATTCATCAAGTTAAAAAGACGTCTGGTTCCATCTGAAGCTTGTCTATTTTGAACAAACCCCACTTGATCCGAGTTAACCAGTTTTGGGATATAGGGGGCTAACCGATTTGCAATTAATTTGGCATACAGTTTTAGATCTGTATTCAGTAAAGAGATAGGCCTATAGTTCTGTGGAGAATCCGGCGCCTTCCCTGGTTTAGGTAGTACAATAATTGTGGCCTGCAACATTTCTTCTGGAAAGGAGGAGGAGAGAGCTGCCTGGTCAAAAAGTTTCTTAATTTGTGGGGCCAATGTTTGTGAGAAAGTTTGATAATATTCGGCTGAGAAGCCATCGGGACCCGGTGATTTATGTTTAGTGAGGTTGCGAATGCCATCGACAATTTTTTTTTCTGTAAATTGGGAATTAAGCTGTGTAATTTCATCGTCTGATAGTATAGGGAGGTTAATAGATTTAAGGAATGCCGCAATATCCGTACTATTGGCTGGTAGTGTGTCTGGGTCATCTTTTAAATTGTATAGTTTGCTATAGTATTTGCCAAAAGTTTACCTGCTTTATTGCCATGTGCATAATAAGTGGCCTTAGATCTTTTTAGATAGGATTTGTGCTCAGTGATAAGGTGAATTCTAAGTTGTTGTCTGCTATATACTAACGCAGATTGGTTTTTGGGGGAGGGATCTTGTTTGTTTAATGCCTCTCCTACCTGTAAATCAGAGATCAAGGTTTTAAGTTTGGCTTCTCTCCTCCTCTTCTCCCTAGCGGCCGCTTGTATAAGTAGTCCTCTTATATAGGCCTTATGGGCGCACCAAATAGTCATTACATCAGTTTGCGGGGTTGAGTTTAGCTCAAAAAACTCCTTTAGCGCTTTGGTGATAGTTTTTTGATGAGATAGATTATTCAGTATGTGGGGGTTGTTCCTCCAAATAGAGCAAGGATTAAAGGTACGTTTTTCTCTAATTGATAGAGAGGTAGGAGCATGGTCCGACCACGTTATAGCATGGATTTCCGCCCTGAAAGTTCTTTGCAATGTATCCAAGTCAGTCAAAAATAAGTCAATCCTAGAGTAGGAATTGTAAGGGGCTGAGTAGTTCGTGTAGGTTATGCTGGGTAATAAATGTTTTCAGTTCATACCTGTGGCTGCCTGTAGGAGGGGAACAGTCCCATTGCTTGTCCGCTACGCAGCTGAAGTCTCCGCAGATGACAAGTGCTCCTTTCTTGAGGTTTGTAACCTTCTTCATGATGGACCGGAGAAATGCCGCTTGTCCTGAGTTGGGAGCATATAGATTCACAAATGTGTAAGTCATATTGTTAATTTCACAGATAACAATAATGTATCTCCCCTTCTTGTCACTTATAGAGTCAATTAGTTTAAAGGCCACACTTTTGCTGAAAGCTATTAGTACACCCGCTTTTTTGACCTCTGCGCATGCCTCATAGATAAAAGGATAATTTTTGTGTTTGCATTTTGGGTGGGCATCTTTAGAAAAGTGAGTCTCCTGTACGCAAATGACATCCCCCTTAAGGTGCATCATCTCTCGCCAAAGGGAGGAACGTTTGTATGGGCTGTTTAATCCGTGGGCGTTCAGTGATACAATTTCTAGTGTCATTGTAGTGGGGTAATGGATGTTCTAGTGAGTAGCTCGGACCAAAATCGGACATAGTGCAGTTCATTTATGTTACCTGTAGATGGCAGCAAAGGGCTGAGGATGCCAAATGGTTGAGAGAGGATCTTCTTCTGCATGAGTTTCATAGATAGGCTTCCAGATACTGTCAGTAGATGCTTGATCAAATATTCTGGCACAGAAATGATAGGAAAGGTAGGAAAAAATAAAACAAGATAACAGATAAAAATTGTGAAGATGATTTCACAGTGCGAAGTCATTCGCTATGTCACTGTGGGGGTCAGAATTCTCCCGTGTGCCCCGAAGCCATTCCCAGCATAGGAATTAATGCAAATCACAACTTTGGGTGCAGCGATTCTTTTTCCCCCTAGTTAAGTTCTTTCCCAGCTAGGTGATACTCTTGTTGCATGCGTTTTGTTAGAGAGGGTCTCATCTTCTGGAAGTAATGCCCACTGTCTCGCTAGCTTCAGGCCTTGTTCCAGTGTATGTACGACATGGGTACGGTTGCCCTTGGTAATGATTATTTTTGTTGAAAACCCCCAAGAATATGGAAGGTTGTGGTTTTGAAATAGCTTTGTCAGAGTAGCAAGGTTCCTTCTAGCTTGCATGGTGTGTTGTGACAGGTCTGAGTATACGGAGATGTCTGCATAAGGTTCAGGTAAAGCTTTGTGCTTTTTAACCGCTCTCATTAGCTCATCCTTGACATGGAAAAAATGTATACGGGCTATGACATCTCTCACAGTGTTCTCAGGTAGGTGTTTGGGTTTAGGGAGGCGATGGGCTCTATCAATCACCAGCTCTCTCTCAGGGGTATCTGGTAAGACTGAAGCGATAAAGTCCTGCACATACTTGCGATTCCGGTACTCCCCTCAGTTTTATGTTGTTCCTTCGGTTCCTGTCCTCTATTTCTGCCATTTTGTTTTTAAGTGTTTGCAATTCCTCGTCAATGTCGTTATGTGCATCCACAAGTTCGTTGTGGGCCGTGGCAAACTCTCCCATTTTGTCCTCCGTGTGGCTCACCCGATCCCCCAATAGAGAAATGTCCATTTTCAGCTGGGTGACACATTCCATCATATCTCTATGAAGGGACCCCCTTAGTGAAATAAGCATGTCTCTCATAGTTGTGTCGGTGAGAGGTAGCCCTGATGTGGGGAATTGCTGTATTTGCTCAATAAACTCCCTGGTGCTGTCCTGCTCTCCCTCTTGCTCCCCTAGCTCACCTGGGTATCTGTGGTCCGTGGAGCGCTTCTGGGTCCCTTTCCGAGGGCTGTGGATAGGCAAATTGCTGGGGGATGAACCAGAGCTGTGTCCGGGGGAGGATGTGCAATTCTGCCGTCTTTCCTGCTCCTCGCTGCCGTTCCTCACGACTCATTCGGAGCCGCCCGCCTCGCCGCCATCTTGCGGCCTATTCCTCCGTGAGTTTCCTCGGGCCGTGGGTACCTTTCCTTTTGCCCATTTTCCCCTGGGTAGGTAAGTGGATGATCCGCCAGGGATTCCAGGAGGTTTTGGTGCTGGATGTTGCTTCTAACCGCTGGATACTCGGGGATGGTGGAAGAGCTCTCTCCTCACGCAGCCATACTCCTCAGCCGCCGGCCACGCCCCCTACAGCTGAAATTTCTACGTAGGGCGTACTACACCCCCCAAAGGTTAGCAAACATATATCCATCCAGGTCAGATAGATGCCTTAAGTGTACAACGGGGTTGGGCTCCTTTATACATGTCGTCTGGTCTTGCCCTGTGTTGCAGCAATTCTGGTCGGATGTGGTAGGAGTCATCAACTCGGTGGGAGGCTTCTCCATTGGCCTAGACCCAGTAGTCCTTATGTTGGGAGTATCTGATATAATCACTAAGAATGTGCATAAGCAGTTATTCATATTTTATACTGCCTACTATGCCAGGAAGACAATATTAATGAAATGGAGGGAAGCACCCACCCACACTCTCACAGTGGAGGTCATTGATTGATACAGTTCTACCCCTGTACAAACTTACTTATATGAATCGCAAGTGCCCTAAGAAGTTTGGAAAAATTTGGGGCGGCTGGATTAAATCTGGACCCCTTAGAGGACACGGATATGATTTTTAAATCTGTTATGTGATTAAGAACGAATACTATCACTGTTGAAACCTGTATAATATCCCAGTGTTGACATGAATGAGACCCTAGCAAGGTCACGCGATGTACTGTATACCTATTTCTAACATATGAGACCGATCTTGTGTACTCTTGTACTGTAATCTTTTTGTATGAGAAAAATAAAAATGATGCAATATGACCACCGAAGCCATCTGGAAGTAAATAGTGAAGTATAGTATAATAATTGTATAGGTATATGGTGAGGAAATAAACCTAATTCTGGTCCAGCAAGTAAAGCGTGTAACAGAAAAAGAGGGGGATTGGGAAGAGAGTAGATAAAAAGAGCACTAGTAGAGGGCAAAAAGAGGATGAGCAATGTGAGTGGGTGAGATTAGTGTGCCCTGGTAAGGGGAAGCTGACGTAAATGAAAAGAGAAGAAATGTGAGTCATAAAGAAAAGAAAACCTAGCCACCAAAGTACCCAGGAACAATGTGCCAAAAGAAGGGGTGCTGGTAATGCTACCTAATGTTGTGGCATGGAGAGTGTAATCTCAACAGGTGCATTATATCCAAAAAACTGCTATCTACAGAGTGGGGCCCAATCCTCAATAATGGGGAGTCCAAACAAAAAAACATTATGCCTCTGGCCAGTATGGTACCCACTGCCACACCTCTCATTCATGAGCTGTCTGTAAGTATGGGTGGATGGATTTTCCATTCCCCTTCCCCCCTCCCCCTTTATTTATCCATTTTGACTCATGATCTACTTTTTTACTCCCTTAGACATTTTATATACACTCTGCTCCTGATGAGTGGAAAAACGTGCCACAAAATGCATTGAGCTCCAGATATTACAGCCATGTGGTTACCATGTATTTATTTATGCATTTGTACATACCTATCTTATCTGGGTACGATTTGATCTATTTTGTTATACACACACTACTTTTTTATGGATTGGGATCCTGGTGGGCTGCTGGCAACCATGTATCACTGTGCATATGTCTGCATATGCTTATGCAACATTAAATATATACACTTTTATTAGAACCACTGTGTTCGCTTACTGTCCAACTGGATGCTTCACTCAAAGTCCCAACTTTGCGATATAGCTTCTCTTTTACTTATTCTTCATTTTCCACATCTCCCCTTTTGCAAGATTATTTTGCTGCATCCACTGCAACATCTGCAACCTCTAGTGACAGGGAGAGAAATCTCTCAAAGAGTTTCAGAGGTTTAGAATGGGGAATCTGTTCTGGTGCCATGCTGAAGAAGGTAAATCAAAAGCTTTAACCTCTGCTGAATATTTCCATATCCAAGTCCCCATCTCCAACAGCAGGTGTATTTTCTGCCACTTGTGAAGCAGATGAATAAAATGTTGCAAAACTACCCCATGCCCAGTGTTTTATGCCAGCTTGGCAAACCCTCTGGCTTTGCAACTGTTCCCATTCCAGCTTATGAAATCAGCCTCCTTCTGCTAGTTTATGGTCTATGCTACACCACAGTCACAGTACCTAGTCCTGTATCTCCATACAATCATCGGTACTCCAGCCTCAGGCCGCAACAGCAATCTCCTAGGCAAAGAAAGCTCACACTACGGAGCCTTCCTTAGCAAAGTAGCTGTGTTCCAGCAGTGGTCCTGGTGAGGATGCTCTTCTACTAGCCATATGCAATGTAGTGTCCTTGTACAACTACTTGTCACAGTTCTCTGATAGCTGCTCCTCTTGTGCTATGAGTAACCTTGGGTATAAAGAGATGTCACTTTTTGACATAGAGAAAGGGACTGAAGACATAGAGTGGGAGAATGAGAGGGAGGGGAAGCTGGCCGGCAGTGCTGCAGAATCAGCAGGCGATCAATGCCGCAGTGGAGGGCAATAGACAGAGGTTGAAGCACCATGGATATATGTGGAGAGTAGGCACAGTGCAGTAGTTGAAGCCAGCGGGATGCGGAGGAAAGATGCTGGCCAGCAGCACTGCAGGGAGCGGGCATTGGGGGGTCGGTGAGTGTGACCCAGTACAGGGAATGTTGGATCAGCTAGGAGATATATTTGCAGAATTAAATCCCCTTGTGGCTCCCCTGCAGCACCCAAATCTGGTGTCCATACACACATGAATGATACGCCACTATCTAGGATTAATACTGTTTTGTATCTCAAAATTTGCAGACTATTCCAGTGCCCAGGCACTGTAAAGTGCCACATAGTGTTTCTGCAGCTGGACCCCAGTCGTCAAATTTCTAATGTTTGCTTCAGGGAAAATTCTGCATTGTTCCTTGAAGTTTGAGGGCTTTTCTGATGCTCTGACAGTGTAATAGTGCACACAATGTTTCTGCAGTTACACCTCAGCTGCCAAATAGAGATGGGTGAACAGTTTGAGCAGAGCATACGTTTGGCCCCAACTTTGCCCGTTCGCCCATTTGGCGAACATCCTCATTTGCGGGTAGCTCAGCAGGATGTTCGTCGCACGATGCACTGCATGCTTCACAGTGCATTCTAGGGCCCTAATTGGATGAAGCCTTGCACCTGACCACTGGTCAGGTGCAAGGTTTTGCCAATTAGCACTGTCAGAGCCCTGATTGGACAAAAGTGATGATTACTTTCTCCGATCACGGCTCAGTGCTCATAGTCCCACTTCACACTATAAAAGCTAACTTCCCATAGCCAGCTCTTGTAGTGTGTTGGAGTGGAGATAGATAGAGCAGAGCTTGCTTTGCTACTAGCAGTTAATGTGTTCACTTATTGTGACTCTTGAGTGTAGAGTGTTAAATTAGTGTTAGTATAGGGTGTAAGAATAGTGTGTCAGTGTAGTGTGTTAGTGTAGTGCAGTGTTTAACACGGCGTTATATAACACTTAGTGCTGTATACAGTGCTGTATATCCTTTTTTTTTTTGTCCCTTTTTTTAAATTGTCAGCCACAGTCTGACTGTGACATGGTCTTCCCCCTTTTTTATTTTGTAATTTTTTTTTAGTTTTTACATTTCTATCAGCGTCATTCTTCAATTTAAAGTGCATCAAACACCACTTTTCAGTGAATAAAGTGCATCCAATTACACATTTCCTAAGTATCTATAAAATTTGGGTAATAAGCACTCCCATCATGTCTGGTCAACAAGGAGAGGCAGACATCCCCATGAGGGGGCCAGCAGCATCTGTGTCCACAGGCAGAGGTGGAAGTGGTCCGTCCTCAGGCTGGGCACCTTTGTCTCTGTTTAGTGATGTTGCCCGTGCTATGCAGCCACAGCATGTAGAGGAGGTGGTGGACTGGCTTACTAAACCATCCTCATCCTCTATGACCCAAGCTGCACTAGTGCGAAGTCCACCACAGCTGTCAGAGAGGCTTATTCTGCCTCCTTGTCCACAGCTACTCTTGCAATTGCCCCAGCATCATGCATGAAGGAGTCAGCTGAATTATTTAAAAACAGCATCAGCCACTTGCTTCTTGAGGATACAGAGACATTACTTGATTCTGATGTTGGTTCTGAGGTAGAGACTAACATAAGCCAACAGAGAGGGGAGAAAACAGATAAGCAACAAATTGGCAGTCATGTTCCCCCAGCATATTGCCAAGTTGGCTCCAGTGATGATGAGGAGGAAAATAGGAGGGAGAAACAACCCCAAAAAGACACAATGTCTTCCAGAGGCAGGCATCATAGAAAAGTAGAGCAGCCACCCTATGCCATCAGATTGTGGAGATGTTATCTCCCAGCCCACTTCCCATAGCTCAGCTGTGTGGGCCATTTTTAGCACATGTGCAGCCGATCACAGTGTCGCAATTTGTAATCTTTGCCACAAGCAAATCAAGCGTGGCAAAAACAACTGCCATCTTTTGTACCACATGCTTGACAAGGCATTTAACCTCCCACCACTCAGCTCATTAACAAAAGCACGTGAAAGCCACACACAAGGGACAAAATTCTTCCCCTTCTCACTCCTCACCTCTTATGTGTAACCCCCCTATATCTCATGACCTCTCAGCAGCCTCCACTGACGGGTATGATGGTGTAGCAAAGGGTGTCACAGGTTCTTGCAACATGTCTGCCAGCAGCACACCCCCAGCTGTAGAGTATAGCAGACAAATTTCTCTGCCCTAGCTGCTGCAATGCAAAAAAAATACACTCCCTGTCACCCACATGCCCAGCGTCTAAATCCCAGCTTGTCAAAATTCCTTGATTTACAACTCCTGCCTTTCTGTCTTGTGAATTCTGCCCCTTTCTGTGAATTTGCAGAATGTGCTGTACCACAATAGCAGGTTTCCATTCGCTATTTCTTTGCAAGTAAGACCATTCCAGCTCTGTACCATCACGTGAAAAGGTAATGTTTTAGCATTGTTGAGCAAGGCAGTCAGCCACAAGGTCCACCTTACTGCTGACTCGTGGTCCAGTAAGCATGGTCAGGGACAATATATTTAATTCACAGCACACTGGGTAATTGCAACCAGGAAAGGTGCAGGACAGGGCTCAGTGCTGGAGCTTGTTTTGCCACAATGTCTCCATACAGCTGGTGGTGATGATGCGAGATCTGTCAGCTCCACCCCCTTCTCCTCCTCCTCCATGCCCTCCTCTGCTGGATTGTCCTAGGAACCACCAGTACCCCCTAAGCGTTCAAGATTAGCCAGGAATGGTGGTGTGCGATAATAGCACTAGCCTTCTGTCAGCCATTCAACAGGGAAAGTTGACACATGTGCCATGACTGGCACGTGTCTTCAATTTGGTGCTGCGGTGTTTCTTAAACAGGTACCCAGGTTTGCAAGATCTTCTAAAAAATGGAAAGGTTCCCCCGAAGATGGGTTTTAAGGCAGAAAATGTGAATCAAAGTATGTTTCTTCAAAAAGTCTTTATTTTTATTTGTCATATATCAAAAAAAAAAATAATCTTTGTAAAATTCAATATGAAAAAGTTTCTTAGAGTTAAAAACATGAGCTCTGGTTGTGCACCATATGGACTTTCCGATCAACAATTACAATTGTGCAACGATTTTGACAGTGAAAAAAGATTTGTATACGATACAGCATCAACTGTGTTGGTACCCTGACACATTTTGACCATAATATTGTTGAGGTCTTTCTCAAGGGGAAAAAAAGTCCTCTTCTAAGGAATTATACCATAAGAGAAAACTAACGTTTTTTTCACATAAAACATTATAAGGCCCCTTTCACACGGGTGGCTGTTCTGCCGTTGCTAAATGCAAGCCAGATATCAGACTCCAAATCACAACGGTTACTTGCATTTGTACATTCCGATTAGCTACGGTTACATGCAGCTACGTTTAGCTGCAGTGGAAACATTCTTAACATTCTTGACATTTCTGAAGTGCTTCCTATTGATTTTCTATGCTTGTTGCCGTTGCTATCCATAGATGACACAGTGCACTGCTTTTACCTGCAGATAGCTGCAGATACGTGCAGATAGCTGCATAACATTGTTCCTGGACGCATTCCAATCCATTTTTTCTAATCGTTCTAAATCGTCTGTAACAAAACCGTTGCTAAATGGAGAGTGTGAAAGGGGCCATAGGAAAGCATTGTCACAGTATAGCTGCGGTAGATAACTTCATCTATCCGCAGCTAAAAGCTGGATTCTATCCGTCCGTGTGAAAGGGGCCTAAGTGTTACATTAGTACCTATTGGTATATTTACCACTGGACACTGAAGATGAAGTATAGTCCCAAGAACCAGAGATTGTTTAAAACCAAGACGGTGAATTTGTGCACATTTCAGACTGCTCCTGCTTCGAAAGTGTGGAGACCGACACTGATCCCAGGGGCTTGCAAAAGGCCACTCACACAGTGGTCTCCCAGAGGGAGGAACAGTAATTGCGCCACAGCTCCCAATTGCTCTAATGGAATTAATTAATATGAATGATTAATCTATGTCTTATGAATATTAAAACTGCTCTATAATGTAATAAAACTGACATTCCCTCTCAATTATATTATGTATTTCCCTTAACCACTTCAGATCCGCGATATAGCCGATTGAAGGCTGCAGCGTGGATCTGAATTGCCTGGAGGCCATCAATTGACGTCCTTCCCTTTGCGCGCTCCAGGCTCGTTCTTGCAGCCGCACTCTGCATGCCCGCAGTTTGGGCGGACTCAATGTTTGCCGGAGACCCGTGATCCCTTCACAGAGAGCCAGTACGGGGAACCACCGATGTAAACACGGTTCCCCACTCTGTGAGGGGGGGCATGACAGATCTACTGATCCCTGTGATCAGGATCAGTTAGATCTGTTATTTCCCTGTCAGCCCCACACAGTTGGAACACATTTAACCCCTTCACTGCCCTCTTAGTGTTAACCCCTTCCCTGCCAATTACATTTATACAGTAATCAGTGTCTATTTTTAGATCTGATCGCTGTATAAATGTTGTTGGTCCCAAAAAAGTGTCAAAAATGTCAGACATGTATGCTGCAATATCGCAGTTATGATAAAAATCGCAGATCGCCACCATTACCAGTAAAAAAAAAAATAATAATAATAAAATGCCATAAACCAATTTCCATAGTTGTAGGCGCTATAACTTTTGCGCAACCCAAACAAAATACGCTTATTGGGATTTTTTATATTCTTCTACCAAAAATATGTAGAAGAATATATGTCGGCCTAAACTGAGGAATAAATGTGTTTTTTTATATTTTATTTTTGGATATGTATTATAGCAAAAAGTTAAAAAAAAAGTTATTTTTTCAAAATTGTCGCTCTTTTTTTGTTTATAGCGCAAAAAATAAAAACCGCAGAGGTGATCAAATACCACCAAAAGAAATCTCTATTTGTGGGGAAAAAAGGATGTACATTTTGTTTGGGTACAACGTCGCACGACTGTGCAATTGTCATTCAAAGTGTAACAGCGCTGAAAACTGAAAATTGGTCCAGGCAGGAGGGGAGTTTAAGTGCCCAGTAAGTAAGTGATTAAAGTGGTTGTCAAGTCATGACAACCACTTTAAACTACAGGTAAGCCTACAATAAGGCTTACCTGTAGGTCCAGGAAATATCTCCTAAACCTGTACGGTTTAGGAGATATCCCCTGTATCTGCATGTGCCGACATCATCGGCACATGCGCACTGAAGAATCGGCACCCGGGGTAGCCCAGGGTGCCGCTTCTTCTGTATTTGCACCGTAAATGGCGGCTCCCGTGCACATGCGCAGGAGTGACGTCAGCGCGGCTCCACCAATCACATCGCTGGAGCCCACACTGTGATTGGACGGAGCCGCAGACCCGGAAGAACGATGTCGCCGGTCACATCGGTGTGCCCAGACCGCTGCAACAGCTTCACTCCAACATAAGTGTTTCATAATGCGCTAGTATGCGCTGCATACTAGCTCATTATGCCTTTGCTTTGCAGGTTTTTTCTTTTTGTGGGGGGTAAGGGGCTGCTTTACAACCACTTTAAATGTGTTATGTATATATCAGTGTATGAAGGGGAAAAAAGGGGGTGATGTGTGTGCGCTGAAGTGGATATTCTGAAGATGATAAGGGTATGGGCATGAAAATGTGTGTGTGTATACGTACTATTAAGTGATGGCGTTGGGCTACGGGATGTGTGCACAATTGTTATGTGAAGGTGAAGGTGATGTGTGCAGTGGTCAAATATTGAATGCATGATGAGAGTGTGGGCTGGAAAATGTAGAGTGTGAAAGTACTACTGAATGATGACATTGGGCTGAGGGATGTGTTTGCAATTGTTATGTGAAGGATGACTCATGTGTATAATGGGTGATCTGGTGGGAAACATAAGAATGATGGAAAAAGGGAAGCGTGTAAAGAACAAAAATGACAAAAAACAGCAAACAAAAAGAAAAAGAAAAAATGGATGAATGTGCCAACCAATGAAACGTGAAAAAATTGTGGATATTGTGTTAGAAATAAATACGTAATGTGTAAAAAAAATATAAATACCTTTAATCAAAGTATAAGGCTTCCCTTCAAATTGAGAAAAGATTTTGCTCCATCTATGTGTAATAGTACGCTGCAAGACAGAGAGAAGTGCCCCAGCATTGTATTAGCAGTCTGTAGCAATCAGCTGTAAAAAAAGGCTGATGTTCTCTGTAGACACTGTTGTATTGAATCAGAACCTGATATCGGAAAAGTTTACTTACATGTCCTAGGCAGAAAGCCTCAGTGCGATGTAATGCTGTGTGCAGGTATTCCTGTCATATGGAAATGGTAATTGTAATTTGGCCCCGAATGACCTTTTTATACACTAGGAGAGCTGGGACCCACCTGTGCACAGGTGCTTTTCCACCCCTTCCAAAATTTGGAGATCTATGGCCGCACTGCGGCCGATGCATGGTCTTCCCAGCGTCCTGAGAACCATGCCCCGGCTCCGCCGTCATCTCCGTTGCAATGGCGTGACGTCACCGCGTTGCAAGCATGCTAACCCGAGGGTTGCGCATGCATGCGTGCGGCAACCATTCAGAGATGATCAAGGGACGCCGCCGGCATGGTTGTGCACCCTCCCTGGCCGAAACGTGTATTGTGGCCAGATGTGGCTAGCTACAGGGAGAACAGTGAAAGTTTCACGTCTCCCTACCATGCCAGGAAGCACATTGGATACTGCCGGCCACCACATGAGGGAGCAAGGGAGAGCCCGGAAGTCCAAGTCACTGAAAGATATAAGAAGCAAATGAAAAACAAATTAATTGTAACTATGTTTATAGAGATTAAATTACATTAATGTAATTTACAGTCAGGTCCATAAATATTGGGACATTGACACAATTCTAATCTTTTGGCTCTATACACCACCACAAGGGATTTGAAATGAAATGAGCAAGATGTGCCTTAACTGCAGACTTTCAGCTTTAATTTGAGGGTATTTACATCCAAATCAGGTGAACGGTGTAGGAATTACAACAGTTTGTATATGTGCCTCCCACTTTTTAAGGGACCAAAAGTAATGGGACTGTCACGTGCCTGGTGGTCGAGTCTGACTTATGCGGGGGCAACCTCACTTACAGCCCTGGTTTGTGATCCCCTGATAGTAGAAACAGGGAGTTCAGGAGCTCAGAGGGGGCATGAGGGCTGGACTTAGTCACAGATGGTAGGTGCAGGTCCACAGGAGCTCGTGCAGCAGAAGAGTGGTGGTACAGGCCGGGTCTGCAACAGGCTGGCAGTGCGGTACAAGTTGTGCAGGCAGGCGGGTAGTCGGGTACAGGGAGGGTCGGCAACGTGCGGGCAGATGAAGTACAGGGATCAGGCAGGAGAGTGGTCGTAAACAAGCAGAGGTCAGGGCAGGCAGATAACAACAAAGTGCAGATGGGTAGCCTGGGTCACAGGTACAGGAAGTCTCTCTAGAACAAACGCTGGGGAATCACAGGAACGCTGTAGAACGGACAGCACAAGCTGCTGGGTGCAGAGAGTTCAAATAGAGCCGTCTGGCGCCGTTTCCGGTGCATGCGTGCACACGGGATTGCTTGAACGCGCACAGGCGTGCGTACAAATCCATCATTAAAGGGCAGCTCTTTCTTGGCAGATTCCTTACATTGCCCCCCCAAGGGGCAGTCTCCAGAAGGGCTCTCTTGGTCGGGTTGTTCCTCCAGAAAGCCTTCACCAGCTCCTTGGCATGTAGATGGTTTTCAGGTTCCCATTAGCTCTCCTCGGGTCCATATCCCCTCCACTTTACCAGGAACTGGGTGATGCCCCCTCTCCTTCTGCAGTCCAGGATAGTTTCCACCTCAAACTCCTCCTCTCCGTCTACCAGGACTGGTTCTGGTGGAGCTGTTCTCCGCCCTGGGAAGGGGTCCTTAGTCACTGGCTTAAGCAGCTTTACGTGGAAGACTGGGTAGACTCTAAGTGAAGGAGGAAGGTCTAGCTCATAAGCCACATTGTTAATTTTTCTTTTGACAGACCCGATCGCCAGGTTGCAAGTTCAACTCTCCTTGTCTCCCTCTGTCAAAAGTTCTTTTATCACGCTCCTGGGTTTGCGTGAGGGTCTCTTGCAGAAGGCGGTTGTTCCTTTCCAAAAACTGTGTGAACTCCTGCACAGCCGGGACAGAGCTTTCGGTCAGAACGGTAGGTTGGAATGTGGGGTGGTAGCCGAGATTCGCTCAGAACGGTGATTGCTTGGTGGCAGAATGGACCGCGTTATTATAGGCGAACTCGGCTAATGGCAATAAAGAGACCCAATCGTCCTGGGAGTACGAGGAGTAGCAGCGGAGGTACTGCTCAAGGGTCTGGTTGGTCCTCTCTGTCTGGCCATTTGATTGTGGGTGATAGGCTGATGAAAATGCCAGTTCAATTCCTAGGATGGAACATAGAGATCTCTAGATTCGGTACGTAAATTGCACCCCCCGGTCAGACACAATGTTAGTGGGGTAATGAAGGTCTTGTCAGTTTCTGTTGCGGAAGGTGTGCCCTGCATCGGAATAAAGTGTGCCAGCTTGGTGAGACGGTCAACCACTACGAAGATGAAGTTAAACCCTGTGGATGGGGGCAACTCAACAATAAAATCCATAGAAATATGGGACCAAGGACATTCGGGGATAGGTAAGGGGTTCAGCAGACCCCAGGCCTTAGTCCTTTCAGTTTTGTTTCGGGCACAAGATGGACAGGCACTCACATAGGTTCTACAGTCCTCGGTCATGTGAGGCCACCAGAAGGTGTCTTACGGTTGCCAAAGTGCCCGGCTAGCTTGCTGTCATGGCAAAGCTCCAGTGCCTCTAGGCGGAGCGCCTCAGGTACAAATATTCGGGTACACAACCACCACAGCCCATCTTTCTCTGACAGTTTAGGGTCCCTGGGCACAGTGGAACCAGCTGGGTTAGGAGGTCCTCCTGGACCAATAGGAAGTTGTGGGCAGGCAGGATGGTGTCTGGAGAGGGAACTTCCCCAGGCTCCCGGAATATTCTGAAAGGGGCGTCCGCCTTGACGTTCTTGGACCCGGGCCTGGAAGGCTGCCTGTGCCTCAGTGGTCCAGATAAAGCGGACATTCTGCTTGGTCAGCTGAGTTATGAGAGCAATGACTGCAGAAAACTCCCCGTATAAACTTTCTATAAAAATTGGCAAAGCCAACGAAGCGCTGCACCCCTTTCTTATCTACAGGCGCTGGCCAGTCAAGTATGGCTGTAACTTTTTGAGGATCCATGGTAATGCCTTTCGTGGAAAGGTGAAGTCCCAGGAAGGAGATGTCAGCACTTTCGAAGGCATACTTCTCCACTTTCACATAAAGTTCGTGTTCCCGGAGGAGGCTGCCTGAGATGCCTGCGATGTTCCTCTAGGTAGGGGGATAAGATGAGGATGTCATCGAGATAGACGACCACGAATAGATCAAGGTAATCTTGGAAGACATCATTTATTAGGTGCTGGAAGGTTGCTGGGGCATTGCAGAGCCCAAAAGGCATTGCCAGGTATTCAAATGGCCAAAGCGAGTCCTAAAAGCTGTCTTCCATTCATCCCCCTCCCGTATGCAGATCAGGTTATAGGCTTCACGGAGATCTAACTTGGTGAACACAGTAGCCTATCCAAGTCTTTGAAAGAGTTCTGGAACGAGGGGTAACGGGTACCGGTTCTTGACTGTGACCTTATTGAGGTCACGGTAGTCAATACAAGGTCTGAGCATATGATTCTTTTTCTGCACAAAGAATATTCCCACTCCTGCAGGAGACGTGGAGGGCCAGATGAAGCCCTTCTCCAGGTTCTCATCTAAGTAGGCTTTGAGAGCCACTAATTCCACTTCCGACAGAGGAAAAATCCATCTGAAAGGGGCTTCAGCCCCAGGTAGCAAGTCAATTGGGCAATCATATGGCCAGTGCGGGGGCAGGGTATCAGCCCCCTTCTTACTAAAAACATCTAAGTAATCCTGGTACGCTTCTGAGACCGCCTGGCGGGCTTCCAGATCTGGGTCAGAGTTCATACTGAGAATAGCAGAGGAATTCTTCAAAGGCTGCGGCAAGCAGTGACTGAGACAGTAAGGAGACTGAAACTGCACTTCTCCAGTATTCCAGTTAATCAGAGGGTGCGAGCCAGGAGCCAGGGTAGGCCGAGAATAACTGGACATATAAGGGGGACGCGATGACGTCCAGTAGCAATAATTCCGTTTGTCCTTCTGCCGCCCTGGCAGGTAGGGGGAATGTCTCGTGGGTCATGGTACCTGACTTTATAAATGACCCATCCGCCAGTCAGCGGACCATCTGACAGCCTTTAGGACGTAGTGCAATGCGATGTTGAGTGGCAAAGGTCTAGCCACTAAACAACTGCAGGACCCTGAGTCCAGGATGGCTGGGACTTGAACGCTTCCATCGGAAAGCTGGAGAAAGATGAAGAGGACCAGGTGGGCATCAGGAAAGGACAGGACTTCTCCTGCAACTGTGGTAGGACCCTTGCCCGCTTTGGCGGGGCAGCTACTTGCCAGATGTCCTGAGTCCCCACAGTACAGGCACAGGTTGAGGGTTATGCACCTCTGCTGTTCAGCAGGTGAGAGAGAAGGGCGGGGGAGCCCCTTCTGTGGTGGTTCCGGATGGAGAGGAGGAGGAGGAGGCCAATGTCAGACTGGATCCCGGGGAGCTGGGCTTTCTCTGAATGAGCCGCGGGGCAGCAGCAGCTCTCTCCGCTCTGCGTTGACGCAGGCGGCGGTCAATTTTGATGGCCAAATTGACCAGCGCGTCCAGGGTGTGAG
Source organism: Glandirana rugosa (assembly GCA_018402905.1). Taxonomy (NCBI): domain Eukaryota; kingdom Metazoa; phylum Chordata; class Amphibia; order Anura; family Ranidae; genus Glandirana; species Glandirana rugosa. The sequence goes on from BLSH010255450.1 coordinate 1,555,986, forward strand.
GTACCCCGACGCGAGCCAGCTCATCTTTGAGTGACTCAGAGAGCCCTAACCTGAACTGGAAACAGAGGGCAGCAGTGTTCCAGGTGGTGTCGGCGCTCCATCGCTGAAACTCTGAGACATATTCCTCTGCTGTATGGTGGCTGTGCTGGAATGCATGAAGTGCTGCTTCCACTGTTGCGGTCTGATGGGGGTCCTCGTACAGCTGGGCCATAGCACGAAACAACAGGTCCAGGCTTGAGGTCTCTGGGGCTTTCTGCTCCAGCAGGCAGTGAGTCCAGGCTTGAGGCTCATCTGACAAGAGCGAAATCACAAAACCGACTTTAGTTGCCTCCAGAGCAAAGGTACGGGGCTGCAGAGTGAAGCACAGCTCGCAGGCGCTACGGAAAGCCCAGAACTTCCTGCGGTCCCCCGTAAACCACTCGGGCATGGGCACTTGAGGCTCCATAGGAAGAGTCACAATGGTGCAAGGTGAGGTTAAGTCCTGAACTTGACTTTCCAAGCGGGTGTATTGAAGTGCCTTTATTGCTTGGGTCAGTCCGGTTATATGAACACATAGTTCCTCCATGGTGGAGGGCCCTGGCGCAGACTCGGACATGGCTGTCCGTTGCTGACGAAGTCACTGCCGATCACAAATGGCACTTCCCCAATTCGCACTGCGCATGTGCGCGATCAGGAGCGCGCTGCGCGTGCGTGTCGGTGGCAGCGTGTTCTTAGGGAACACTGCCTGTCACCGACACAGGTATCAGCCGCCAGCCGGCAGCTGATACCTTGTGATCGGCTGTGATCTACTTCACAGCCGGTCACTTCCAATGTAAACACAGCAGTAACTCACTGTTACCAGCTCTTCTCTCCTCACACAGTGTCCAGTGTGAGGAGAGAAGAGCTGGGATCAGTGAGTCACTGATCTGTACAGTAAATGGACACTGACACATCCCCCCTGCCCCCCCCAATGCACCTGTCACCCCAACAGTCACCCCATATGCCCCCATAAAGTGCACCTGTCATCATAAAGTGTACCTGTCACCCGTCAGTGACCATGGCCTGTCACCCGTCATTGACCTTGGCGTGTCATCTGTCATTGACCGTGGCATGTCACCCGTCACCCATCAGTGACCGTGTCCTGTCACCCGTCACCCATCACTGACCGTGGCGTGTCACGCGTCACCCATCACTGACCGGGGCGTGTCACCCGTCAGTGACCGTGGAATGTCACCCGTCACCCATCAGCGACCGTGGCTTGTCACCCAGCACCCATCAGTGACCGTGGCGTGTCACCCGTCACCCATCAGTTACCGTGGTGTGTCAACCGGCACATCAGTGGCCTGTCACCCAACACTGATGTAGCCTGTCACTCATCACTGACCATGGCCGTCACCCATCAGTAACCACCGCAAGTCACCCGTGGCCTGTCACCCCTCACCCATCAGTGACCACCTCCAGTCACCCATCACCCATCAGTGACCATGACCAGTCTCCCATCAGTAACCATCGCCAGTCACCCATCAGTGACCACCGCCAGTCACCCGTTACCCATCAGTGACCACCGCCAGTCACCCGTCACCCATCAGTGACCACCGCCAGTCCCCCGTCACCCATCAGTGACCACCGCCAGTCCCCCGTCACCCATAAGTGACCACCGCCAGTCACAGGCTCTGACAACCAGGTGCACTTTTTTGCCTGTGAGTCACACTAGTGTATCTATAAATTTAGAGGCCATGTCTAATCCGAGGTACCCTAGTGAAGAGGCCTATGCAATGATGAGTATGACAGATGAGAGCGATGGGGAAGCCTCACTGTCAGATTCAGACTCACCATTCGAGTTAGTATACGACAGAGGCTCCATGACAGATAGCTCTGACGACTGGGTGGTCCCTGCTAAGGTCAGATCCCGTTTAGCTGTCGCTGAGGTGCATGAACTGCAGGGCTCTCGTATGGAGCAGAGAGCCAGTACTAGCGGTGCTACTCCTTCTGGTGACCTGGCAAGCACCAGCGTCCTAGTACATCTTGGTCATACAACCAGCACTGCAGTAACACTTGGAGACGTGGCGAGTCCCATAAGTACAGTTCAAGCTGGTGTGGCTAGCACGAGTAATGTCCCGCAGCCATGAAGACGAAGAACACAGGCCCGCAGAACCCATAGTACCCTCCATGACGCGTTTGCAAACCCTAATTGCCAACCCGGAATTCAGGTGAATACAGTTGATTTTAGGGCCATTGTTTTTTTTCACTGTATTTCACCGAACATCTCTATAGATCTATTGAGGACCAAAGCAATTTATATGCTGGTCAATACATTGCCGTTAATCCCCATTTATCACTTGCCAGAAATTGGAAACCAATTACGGTTTCTGAATTTAAGACCTTTCTGGGCCTTACCCTCATCATGGGCATACATAAGCTACCTGAATTGCGGTTATATTGGTCCACTCACTCAATTCATCACATGTATGTATTCTCTGCTTCCATGGCCAGGACATGATATGAGCAGATTCTGAGGTTCATGCACTTCAGTGACAATGAACTCGGTCGTCCATATGGGGACCCTAAATTTGACCGGCTCTACAAAATTTGACTCCTCATAAACCACTTCAACCTGAAGTTCGCAACACATTTTATTCCCAACCAAATTGTGTGCGTAGACGACTCCCTGATTAAATTTGCTGGCAGTCTTGTTTTCAAACAGTACGTCCCCAACAAGCGTGCCAGATACGGGGTCAAGATGTATAAGCTCTGTGACAGGGCCACAGGCTATAGATGTAGTTTTATGGTTTATGAGGGCAAAGATAGCCACATAGAGCTGGAAGGACGCGCAGACTACATGGGGAGTGCTAGCAAAATTGTGTGGAGCTTTGTGTCACCCTTATTCGGAAAGGGGTACCATTTGTACGTGGACAATTACTACACAAGCGTGACACTTTTTAGTCACTATCACCAAATTGGCGCATGTGGCACTGTGCGACCTTCCCCCAATGGCTGGTAGATTCCTGACTTAGTCGGTGGGAGAGATCCTGCTTGAGATGTGGTAATTTGCTTGCAATGAAGTGGAGGGATACAAAGGATGTTTTCGTTCTTTCCTCCATTCATGCAGACACGGCTATCCAAATTAGGACGACGACTGGTGTTGTGGAGCAACCCCTCTGTGTCCACCAATATAACCTTAATATGGGAGGGGTGGACCAGTTATTGTCCCCTTACTTAATTGCCCGTAAGTCCAGACGCTGGTACAAAAAAGTGCCTGTTTACTTTTTCAATTGGCTGTGCTGAACGCTTTTGTGCTATACAAAGCGTCAGGACGGACTGGACCTCTCCTGCAATTCCAGGAAGAGATCATCAGAGCCCTTCTGTATCCAGATGGTTCTGCACCCCATGTTCCCAATCCACATGCAGTGAGCCGACTGCATGGACGGCATTATCCACAAGCCATCCCTGGTACCCCTACCCAACGATACCCCCAAAAAAGATGTCGTGTCTGCCGATGACTCGGATACAGAGGTGACACCTGATATTATTGCCTCACCTGTTTGGGACAGCCTGGTCTCTGCATTGGTGACTGTTTCAAGCACTACCATTCATTAGTTCAGTATTAGCATAGGGAACAGCACTACATAGAAATAGAAATAAGACACAGGTTCACAGGGTCTCCAAAGATGTCACCGCATTTTTGGAGACCCTAACCTTTACAGTTCATTGTTCTAAAAAAAAAAGTGTACCAAAAAAAAGTTATAAAAAACAAAAAAAATTTTAAAAAATGAAAACCAAAAACAGTTGTACGTTTCTTGTTTTTCTATCTCTATTTTCTCTCTATTCTCTTTCTATTGCTCTCTCTTTTGTTGTTTATGCATATCTGTAATGTTTTGTTGCGGTTTATTATATTGTTTTTTTTGCAGGTATGCAATGTTTTTATGTAACGTTTAATTATTTTTTTTATTCTTAGCAGGAATATTATTTTTTTTATGTTACTGTTTTTATTAATCTTTATTTGATTTTCAGGTATGCCAGCTGCAGCGCTGATTTATTTAGGGTGACAGCAATAGCGTTTGCTCTCACCATATATAAAGCAGCGACTCCAGCGCTGTTGGAGGTGATTTCACCACCACAGTTAAAAAAAGAGCAAATATACCGGAGCATAGGGGCAGTGGGTGGAAATTGGGATGGATTGCCCCTATGCTCCGGTATATTTATGCCCACCATTAGAAGTGGGAGGATGAAGGGAGGTTTTCTAATGGTGGGCATACCCACCAATTGATTCTTTTTTTTCATTTAACCCACAGGCTGCATGAAAAAAAGAACATTACAATATATGCCCAACGAAAACCAGCGACCAGCAAAAAAAATGCAAAAAATGTGACAATACCTATTTTTATCGTAGGGGATATTTAAAATCCCTGTGATAAAAATAAAAATGATAAAAAAAAGATGAAAGGGACAGCGTAAAAATAAAATAAAAAGCAAAATGTATAATTTAAAAAAAAATGCACCCCTTCCCCCCCGTGCACGTGCGCAAAGGTGGACACAAGCATCAGTCTCGTGTATGTAAACAACAATTTCACCATGCATGTGAGGTATCACTGCGAACATCAGATCGAGGGCAGTAATTCTAACAGTAGACCTCCTCTGCAGATCTAAAGTGGTAACCTGTAAAGGCTTTTAAAGGCTTTTAAAAATGAATATAGTTTGTCACCGCTTCGCGGGTGTGCGTAATTTTTAAAGCATTTCATGTTTGGTATCTATGCATGAGATCAACTTTTATATTTCACCAAACATTTGGGCAAAATAGTATGTTTTTGTGCATTAAAATTCAAAAAAGTGTTTTTTCCCCAAAAATTGCATTTGAAAAATCGCTGCGCAAATACTTTGTGAAAAAAAAAATTGTAACACCCACTGTTTAAATCTGTAGGTCCTCTGCTTAAAAAAATGTATAATGTTTGGGGGTTCAAAGTAATTCTCTAGCAAAAAAAAAACATATTTTTTCGTGTAAACAAAAAGTGTCAGAAAAGACTTGGTGGTTAAAGTGGTTAGAAGAGTGGGTGATGTTGCTCATAAAATGCCAGGACAGTTCAAAACCCCCCCAAATTACACCATTTTGGAAAGTAGACACCCCAAGCTATTTTCTAAGAGGCATGTTGAGTCCATGGAATATTTTATTTGTTTGTCATAAGTGATTGAAAAATGACAAAAAAAAATTACACAAAGTTGTCAATGAAATTATATATTGCTCACCCATGCCATGGGTATATGTGCAATTACACCCCAAAATACATTCTGCTGCTTCTCCTGAGTACGAGGATACCCCATGTGTGAGACTTTTTATGAGTCTATCCGCGTACAGGACCCCAAAAACCAATCACCTCCTTCAGGATTTCTAAGGGCGAAAATTTATGCCTTCACTCCTCACTATCTATCCAGGTTTCAGAGGCCAGGAAATGCCCAGATAGCAAAAAAAAAAACAAAAAAAAAACAAATGACCCCATTTTGGAAAGTAGACACCCCAAGCTATCTGCTGAGAGGCATGTTGAGTCCATGGAAAATTGGTGCAGTGCCAAAAGTGCTCTGGGGTTTTGTGAGAGGAAAACATGGCGGCTGAGGGGGACGTGAAGCTGGAGCTGGAGAATGAGGAGAACTGCAGCGAGCGGCTGGCTGACAAACCTTGGAAACATGACAGCGGGGTGGGTGACCTGGAGAGAGTGACTGACTATGCGGAGGAGAAGGAGATCCAGAACTCCAACCTGGAGACTGCTATGTCAGTAATTGGAGACAGGCGATCAAGAGAGCAGAAAGCCAAGCAAGAAAGAGAAAAGGAGCTTGCCAAAGTCACAATCAAGAAGGAAGACGTAATGAATGAAATGGAAATTTCTCGGTCAGCAGCTGAACAAAGTCTGAGGGAACACATGGGAAATGTAGTAGAAGCTCTCCTCCCTCTAACCAACTGAGCTAAATCACATTTATTAAAGCTTCATCTCTCCCTATGGAAACCTTCCATTAAAAGTGGGAGCAAGCCTGGATGGTGGACTATTCATTATACAAGAGAAGGACAACATGGATCTCCCTGATAATTGTAAAACTACAAGTCCCAGCAAGCTCTGACATAGGTGTGTTGGGACTTATAATTAGAGTTGAGCGAACACCTGGATGTTCAGGTTCGGTGGGTTCAGCCGAACTTCGGGTTCGGGTGGGTTCGGTACCGAACTTGACCCGAACTTTACCCCGAACCCCATTGAAGTCAATGGGGACCCGAACTTTTTGGCACAAAAATGACTGTAAAAAAGTCCTGGGGCTGCAAAAGGAAGTAAAACAATTTTAGAACAATAATCTGTCCCTTACAGCAACAGCAGGAACCTGACCCTATAGAAGTAGGCGATGATTTTAGAACAATAATCTGTCCCTTACAGCAACAGCAGGAACCTGACCCTATAGAACTAGAAGATGATTTTAGAACAATAATCTGTCCCCCTAAGCAGTAGACTCTACCTAGTCCAGTCAGATGTTTCTGTAATGCAGGATGAGATGTTATTATATCTGCAATCTGTTCCTCACAGCGCCGGCAGTTTGGCTTCACTCAACTCTACTTATAATTCCACAGCTGACAGAGATTCTTTAGATTTTGCCATGCTGGTTAAGGCTTGAAAGCCCAAGTGGCGATTTGTAATAAGTTATTTTGAATAAAGGACAACTTTATTGCGTTTTCTGCAAAAAAAAAAAAAAAGTGCTCTGGTCCTAAAGCTGGAAATCCTTCTGGGGCTGGAGTGGTTAAATAATACACTCTAATTTATGTTTCAAGATAAAATGTGCCTTGTCTCCCTCTTATTTTGCTTCCTAACCAGGCTGCTCACATATCTTTCAGCTACTGAACAATATTTGTGGTTATTGCCTCTAAGATCTCTAAGATAATACACTCCAAATTTTATTGCAAGATAAAATACACCTTTTCTCATTTTATTTGCTGCATATTCAAGGACTTGCATATTGTCCTGAATGCTGGAAACACTTACTACCAAACACAACCCTAAGCTCAATATTTTATTGTATTACAATGATAATTAAATAAGAATAATTGTGGCTATGGGAAAGGAAGGGGGTTTGGGGATTGTGGGATTGTGGCTTTGAAGTATTTTTGTGCAATATGTTTTGACATTTTATTCAACTTTTAAGACAATGCAGTGTGGGACTGCAAAAAAAGAAACTCATAAACCTTATTGATATGCCCCATATACACAAATGCAGGAGACTGTATAAAAGAGATTAGAAAAAAGGAAGAAAATTAGCAGTGTAAACCAGAGTGCACTCACATTCATTATCGTGATTGTCTGTGCATGGCAGCTGTGTATCCCAAGTGCAGAAATATGGCCAGAATTTAAATTATAAGGCTAATGGATGATGCCTTAAACTGTTATGCCATTGGTCAATATGTACAAAGTTGACAACATTAGCATTATTTTTAGAGAGTAAAATGTCCTATATCTTTTAAATCTGTTGTGGCTGCTACTTCCAACAATCAATTAAGGCTTATTGCAGCTGGATAAAAAAAAAACAGGTGTTACAGCCAAGACATCCTAAAAAAAACTTTCCTGGTGCATCATGGCAGCATACACATGGGTTGTGGCTCCTCCCCTACAACCTGATAGGACTGGTTAACTATAAATCAAAGACAGACCCAGCTCACAGCATTCCCCTTTTTTCACCTCACTTGATCAGGACTGGAGTCGCGAGGTATCCCTTACCGTTTGTCGCCCCAGCCAAGTTCAGCCTCTCTTGGGTGGAAGTCCTTTCTGTACAGTCTCTAAATGAGCTATATGGTTGGAGCCCCATTCCGGTGGTCTGGAGGGCATATTTCAGCCTCTCCTGGGTGGATGTCTTTCCTATACAGTCTCTAAATGAGCTATATGGTTGGAGCCCCATTCTGGTGGTGCAGGCCTCTCAAAGAAAGTTTTAAACAAGCTTTGACGTAAGTGACAGCATTTCCCTTTCTTTTCCATATGCTTTTTACTTCTTTTCTCTGTTTTGTGGGTGTTTGCCATTCCTAAGATGGCTGCATCAGTGCAATTACACTCTGAGCATGAGAGGCAGGAAGTGATGCGGCCTCTGGTAAAGTTGGGAAAAAATGATAAAAAAAAACCTCAACAAGCACAGGAAGTTGGAACCGTGCAAGATAGAAAACCTCCAATCCATTATATTATTGATACATCTGGGAGACAGGATGCTCTGTAGGTTTATCAGACATCTACTTGTCCCAATTCATCCTCAATTCCTCTGCCAGTTTCAATGCCTCCCCTTCGGTATGCACATCTCCCCCAGGGCATTCACAAAGGTCTCACTGTCTGCAATAGCGACGGGGAAGATTCAGTAGAACTTCCACAAGGGAATATCTGTCCTCTGATAGAGAAAGTCAAAGGTGCTTTGGGAGTGAAGCCTCTCCAGCAGAACATTGCCAGAGTATCCTTGGTTCTTCATAACAGACCAATTGTTTTGAATGGAACATTATCAGACCCCAGCTAGAAGGTTTGGGGGAGGCATTTCAAAGAGCAAGCTGCTCAAGGTCATGGGATGTTCAGCTTATGAGGCATAGTATTAAATGCTCTTGAACCGAGAGTAGTGTTCAAAGCCCTTCTGTCATTCACTACTTTTAGAAGAGGAGCAAAATTAGTACTGTGCCTAGACAGCAGTGGAAGGGTAGAATTCTTAGGCTGTCAGTGGAACTTCCTGTATCAATAATTGCAAATAAACACTTTTGGCTTAGGAGGTTCTAGTGTCTCTCCTACACTTAAGCATTGAGTCACCACTGCCTCTTCCAGTGATGACAGATTTGCTCTCTCATGGCCAGATTTGCCATCAAGCTCCAAGAGACTACTTTTTGATGGCATGGAAGTTGAGAGGTGCAGGCTGCCAAGTCAAGGGTGCTCAGTGCAGGTAGTGCCGACCTTATGTCAAGCCAGAGAAGTCTTTGTGAATAAGACTTACCAAAGAATATGGGAACATTATGCAGATCTTACACAGTAAAAGCCTGGAGTCCTTTATCACCTAAACAAGCCAAGATTCTACAGTTCTTACAACTGGGGCGAAACAAGGTCCTAGGGCCTAGGTTCAAATATGTTTAAGGTTCAAACTTCAGCCTTGTCTGCACTTACAGGGAGTCCTTAACCCTTTAGTGATGCAATTCTCAATAGGTTTGCATGAAATTATATACCTGCCAGGAAACCATTGTTCCTTATGTGGCACTTGCTTATGGTCCTCATCTCTATCAAGGCCTCACTTCTATCCTACAGAATTGGCTACACTCTGCAATCCGAGGACCACATTTCTGGTTGCTACAACCTCTGTGAAAAAGGGTGTCAGAGCTGTAGGCTTTGTACTCAAGGAGCCTCACCTAAACGTTCTACCCGGACAGAATAGTCCTAAAATTCCAGACTGCCTTTATCCATCTGGTGTCTTTCTCCTTCGACTTTAACCAGGAAGTTGGTTTACCATCTTTCTTGGTTGAGTGAGAGAACCACATCCCCTGGATGTTGATCGAGCTCTGGTGACCTGCTTGGCAGCTACCTTTTCATTCAGGAAAGCTGAAATCTGTACTTGGTTCCAGCGTGGTTTAAGGCAGGATCAATCAACATCAACATGTACAATCACCTCCTAGATTAAGACAATTAAAAGAGCCTACTCTCCACAAGGTCTTCCTGTTTTGGATGACTTAAGAGCACATTCAACTAGGGCAGTGCCAGCTCTGTGGACAGCTCAGAGCACAGCTCAGTGCAGAGTGTCTCCTGAGGCTGTTTGCAAGTCAGCAATATGGTCCTCCCAGGAGATACCTTTATTACACTTTAAGTGAACCTGGCTCACGACAGTAAAATTTGGAAAATTCCTGGTGCATAATTACACTTCTGATCATTACAAAATTTTTCTTGCACCCTCCCGTATGACGAGTTAGTTCCCATGTGTATGCTGCCATGATGCAACAGGAAAACAGAAAGTTGTATACTCACCTTTTCGTAATTTTCCTTTCCTGGTGCATCTTCATAGCAGCATAGAGATTCCCACCCAAATGGTGAGAGTTACAGAGAATGCTGTGAGCCGGGTCTGTCTTTGATTTATAGTTAACCAGTTCTATCAGGTTGTGGGGGAGGAGCCACGACCCAAGTGTATGCTGCCATGAAGATGCAGCAGGAAAGGAAAATTACGGAAAGGTGAGTATACAATTTTCCCTTTTTTTGTCCAGTTGAAATGACAATTACATTAAATTTGGGATGTCAGAATACAGTGTTGCCAATGTTTTCCATAAAAAATGGAATGCTCTTACTTTTTAGGTTCAACTAATGCACAAGTTTTGCAGTTGAAAGAATTTATAATTTGAGGACTTCAATTATGAGTAATATTTACAATGATTACACTTATTCACCCTGGAGAAGAGGCACTTAATAAGGAATATGATCACAGCATACAAATACATTGCAAATATATTGCGAAGACACAATTTGACAATGAGTGAAATGAGGTTTAATCTTAAATTTTGGGAGTTCTTTACTGTAAAAGCAGTAAAAATGATACACTCACCACACACACAAATGGTTAAACATGAAGGACCTGGGTCTTCAACCTTAGGCTGGCCGTACACTATTCAATTTTTTCTCAGCCTATGACTGTACAGTGCAGATGGAGGAATCCCCCTGCTGGGCTATTGTATTCTGTTGGAATAATTGAACAGCAACTGCATCTGATTGAACGCAGGCACTTTTTGGCTAAAGATTTTCCTCCTGGCTTCTTACCCTTTTCAATCAAAGGATATAGAGTGGGAGGACAATAGGGCCATCCAATAAGCAAACTTTGGCTAATTCATCAGAAAACAGATGAAACTCGAGCAGTGTACAGACAGCTTTGGGATTTATTTTGGATGAATATAACTTATACCACACCTACTAAATAAAAATAGACAAAGTAGACACATTAAGTCTACGCTTCCTGATTGGCAATAGTGGCTCAAAGATTGTTGTAACCAATTGTAATCTAAAATAATATTTGGTTAATATCCAATTACTTTATTTAAGATACATTGGCAGGGTAAGATTGGCCATATATGGCTATTTTTTTTGTTTATATTCCTTCAGTCACATAAATGAGGTGGATGGAGGAAATCCCTCCATCCTTGCTGGGAGACAGTATTTTGACAACAGCACCCACTGCTGTCAGAATGCACTTACTAGTCACTGTAGATGATTGACTGCAGCCTTTCACTGCTGGAACATTTTCCGACATGTCTCTTTGCTAAAAGTTGGTTAAAATGATTATCTTCTGTGGCACAGGGAAGACCACACACCAATCAAAATTCAGCAGCAGGGACTGACCGAACCTCGATCAGTGTAGGCCAAATTAAGGCCTGATTCACACCTATGCATTTTTAGTGCTTTTTGCATTTTGCAGATTTGTACTACAGTCCATTTAACATGGATTCCTATGGAACACGTTCTGTAGTACTAATCTGTAAAATGCAATAAAAATGCATAGGTGTGAATCGGGCCTAAGGCCTGGTTCATTCCCATGCATTTTTTAGTGCATTATCAGTTTTGCAGAAACACACTACCATCCAAGTAACATGGTTTCCTATAGGTCACATTCACATCTGTGCATTTTATGGAAAGGGCCACAGACTTTTTTCTGGTTTATGGTTCCATAGACTTCAATGGATCAAAAACGTGTATTGAAAAATGCAAAATGCACCTGGGTTATGCTAACTGCAACCTGCATAGATGTGAACCAGGCCTTAATCGCTGATGCATGAGAAGAAACAGAAGGCACGTGGACCTAGCGCATTATCCTCAACCAAAATCATTTATTTAAATGTAAAGGTAGTTATCATACTCACAAACAAATACTTGATAAAAGCATGTCTTATTGGTCCTCCACATAAGTCCATAAACCTGTCCACATCCCATGGGACTGCCTCTGTGGAGACATAGGCTAACTAATGTGTTTCGAGAAATTCCTCTTCCTCAGAGCATGATGCTAGCAATTACTTTGTCTGCCAGGTCTCCATCCAGGTTTCACTAACCCATTGTGGCCACATCTGAATTGGCCAAAACTTGTTCTGTGCTGGCAACACCCTGATTAATACAAGTTGTTTATTCAATTAAGTTTTTTAAATGGGTGATGAAATGATGAAAATTCTCTACCAAATAGTGGTTGCAGTCAACCCCAGGAAACCTATGAATGATCCCTTACAGTTAGACGCACCAGCAATGCAAGTGTTAATTGCTTGTTTAGTCTAGGGGAGAGTAAAAGACCTGTTATTTACCTGATCCTCCACTCCCCTTGCAGGTGGTGCTCCCCCATGTTCCATGTAAAGGAATAATGTTCAAGCTTTCCATAGCTAGGCTTTAGCCCTGGAAAGTGCAGGTATTCTTTTTTACATTACATTTTTATTGATATTACTATATAGGATAACAAACAGGCATTGTCTGTCGCATAGAGGCAGGCGTAAACATCAAAACAGCGAAGTAACATCACAGAAGTAGAAACAGAAGTTGTGATGCAACACATAAGAATCCACTAGTATTACAAGAGTAACATAGTTATAGGCAGGTTATTCATTGTCACTTGCATTACCTAACCACAGATACCATGGTTTCCAAGCTTTTTCCCATATTGTAAATTTATCAGATCTCAAAGAAAGCAATTTCTCAAAGAGGCAATTAGTCTTAACCAGTTTGATTACTTCAGAGGTATTAGGGGCCAAGTGTTGCTTCCAATGTCTAGTGATCACCAGTCTATCAGCTAAGAAAAAGTATGATACTATCATGCATAGATGTGGAGAGAAAAGTTCCATACCCAAATTTAATATAGCCAATGAGGGAGAGGGAGGAGTGATACATCCTGTGATATCAGATAGCAATCAAAATATCTTCTACTAAAAGCTCATAAGGTGTATACATTTCCAGAATATGTGCAATAATGACCCAGTAGAGCCACATTCTCTCCATCATAAGGGTGATTGAACTATAGAGTTTTGCTATTGTGGACAGTATGAGGTATCAGCGGAGTACCTTTTTGGGTTCCCAGTGGTCTATATATTTCGTCCCTTTATAAATTGGGGTGAGGGCTACCTCCCATTGGCTAGCAGTAAATGAGTTAGAAATATGTGCCTTCCAATGTACAAAGATGCAAGTCTTATTAAAAGATAACTCATCCTATATGATATTATAAAACAGCAGTGTGACCTTTTTTACTGGGAGCATCAGATTAGTAATTAAGCCAGGCAGAGTGTGGCTTTAAATCAGAATTAAACCCAAAAGCAAGCATTTATTATATCGCAGCTTACCAGTTCTTAGATGTGATGGCTGTATTGGTTTCCTTTTTACGCCTTCCTTCTTCTATTTGCATCTGGTAATCTGGCCAGCAAGTCTGTTGTTTTGCACAGCACAAACTCTCCAGCAGAATGTATCAGTTTACATGGATGAGACAAACAACCTAACACTGGCAGGGGTTATTATATAGTTACATAGTTAGTCTGGTTGAAAAAAGACACAAGTCCATTCAGTTCAAAATAGAAGGGAAAAAAAGCAATCCTATACCCACAGTTGATCCAGAAGAATGCAAAAAAAAAAAAAATGCATGATCCGATTGGCTTCAGCAGGGGAAAAACTTCCTTCCTGATCCCCCAAGAGGTAATTGGATAAAATGACCATCCTTTATCCCAAAAGGACAAAAATTTTTTTGTTGTAACTGACCTGAATTTGGCTTCAATTTGTTAGTGGTTCTAATTCATATTACATTCATTACATTTAACACTATCCCCCCCCACCCCATGCTGTCTGCTGGGCCTCCTATGCTCATACCACCAGAGTTGCATCTCACTAACACATGACTAGGATAGCTCAGAGCTAACCCCCCTTTATACCAGCATGCTCATACCAACCACCCCACCGTACCTTACCCAAACCTTAAAAGAACACACCACACCTGAATGGGGTAAAATGGCCGCACTCAGCCTTTTATTTAAACAACATAACTTTAATAACAAACAAATTAAATTACTTTACATCAGAATACTGTTTTAAGATCCTTGACGGCACCACTACTCGAAAAGTTTGTGTCTGAGGTACCATATAGCCGAGTATCAACCCTAGCCGTAAAACACTGGCTCGGGGTCTAACCCAGCTGACCTCCTAGGGCTACAAACATTACACGTTCACTATAAAGGGAACCGTCTCCACTCGAGGATACCATACCTGAGATGGTTCCCCACCATTACCCTAATGACCATACTTTTTAATACCTCTGTCAAGGACCCCAAAACCGCCAAAACAATGACAAACATTACCCTCCATATGCAACCATTAGGGTGGGTAGGAGGGATGTTCTTCCATCGATTCCTGGACTGCAACTGCTATGCCCCTCCTCTCCACCTCTGTATACAACCAGCTACACCCTGTCACACAGTCCCCCCCATCCAACCAGGTAAGGGCTACCTACTGACAAATCCTGTCTAATCTTCCTACTGTTCCTGGGTTAACCTTTCACCCTGTCATGTATGCCCTGCACTGATTTGTTCCTCTTCTGCTCCGGAACATGTCTGGAGGTGTGTTACTGGCAAAATCACCAGGTGAAAACAGAAGGGAAAAAGCCAAAGAAAAGTAAACTGATGCAAGCACCATATCTAATGATCGGTAAGCTGCAATGTGATACATGTTTTGGTTCTGGGTCTAATACAGCTTTAATTCTGATTAATGCAGATTAATGCTAATGTTGATTGTAGAAAGAATATAATGCATACTTCTCCTATATCCTCTCAAGGAAACAAACCCTTGGCTCCCCAATTTTTGAATTGTGCATTGATGTATTTGACTAGCATATAATGTTTATATTATATGGAATATATTAAACTTATATATCTAAATTGATTTGTAGTCAGTGAGGTTCATTGGTACTCAAGAAAGCACCTTCTTTTTTATGTATTTTTTAATGATTCTTTAATAAAATGGTATACTTTTTTAACAGTAAAACTTTTGTCTGCAATATACATTATGTACCTAAAAAGTCATATTAGGTTTCATTTGGTATTTCTGTATATGTGAGGATTGTTGGAGCACACCATTTTTTGTTAAGAAGTAGAATCCACATAGAATCCTTAACTGCTCTGTAACACCACATACGGCTTAAAGGCATCTCACAAGCATGTAATTTAAAAGTAATTTAAAGAGAAGTATGGTCAAACCTGTTATGGCTATTCCTTTCTTGTGACCCAAAGTCAGTAAGCTAAAAGTGGGTTATTGCACTGAAGGAAGAGTGAGTGTATTGACTGAGAGACACTGTTCTCTATTGAAAGCAGTCTGGGTGCTAACTGATCAGGTCATGTGAAGTGTCAGTTCTCGGTCTTAGAGCTGGTGTGGGACAGCTGCAGTGTCATGTGATCGTATGCTTGTTTTTGTTTTTTTTTTAACTAATTCCCTGAGTCTCCTTTAAAGGATTGCCATTTTTTCCATGCCACTCTTGAAGTCCCATGAAAAGGATCCTCTCCCCTCTCCTCCCCCAAATGGTAGTGCTCAACTCCTCCATCTTTTTTTATATTAAATTGCCTATTAGCCTTGAAAATGGCCAGGACCTAGTATCAAGACTCACCAAAATAGTCTTCAATGAAATTTGCAGCTAAGTTCGGGTTTTGCAGATTTCAAACAGGACTCTACAAACTCTTTGCATATTGAACTGAACCAGGTCTTAATTGCACACCTCATGTAAAAAATAGCCACTCAAATGTCTTCCATTCATCTTTTCATTAGTTCTCCTCCCACAGTGGATGCCAGTCCCACCAGGAGCACCTCTCACTCCATGAAACAATCACAGTAGCAAAAAAAGGGGGCGCACACCACATAGATCAACCACAATGGCTTCAGCTACAGTCCTTACATCTGCTCTGATGATTTCACCCTGATTGTGCTTAGTCTTAGACATCAGTGGCCAGAATGTAGGACTGTAGCTGAAGCCTCCTTTGGCTCATCAGTGGATGTGGCTGATCTATGTGGGGTGAACCCCACTGATTTTGCTATTGTGATTGGCATACCTGTCATATTGTAGAGACTACAAGTGGTGAAGCCAACACCAACATTTTTAAGGCATGGTCAATTATTGTCTATCACAGTGTTTCTCAACGGCTGTGGTAATTACTAAGGCAGTGGAACTGATCAATTCACCTATGCAAAATAATGGAGAGACTGAAAACATGACCTGTTGGGGCACCTTGAGGACTGGAGTTTAGAAACACTGGTCTATCAGGGTCAGAACCATGGTGTTCAGCTGGTGTTGAAGCTACTGTAGACAGGAAGTGGCTAAAGAGGCCACTGGACATGGGCAGTGCTGCAATACAAAAAAGGGGTAAAAAACAGAAAAAAAAAAGGTTTTATGAAAAATAATAAACATGGTAATGGTTTATAATACACAGGGATGTAACAAACTAAATATCACCCAGTTCAGGTTTAAAACAACTTTAAAATGAATCAATGAATTGTAAATACAACCAGTGTAAGTACCCAATTTTGTATTGGTATCGGCCTCTTGTAATCCCAGTACTGCAGCAGTCAGACTGTTGGAGGAAGGGCAGCACTTGGGATCAATCAGTTGCGCTGCAGTGCACATGAGCTGGCAAGTAATATTCTGAACAAGGAGAATTAGAGTGAACAGAGAAATGACACATTACCTTGCCACTACTGTGCTTTTGTTGTTCAATTTCAGGCCAAAGGCAGAGAAGTAACCAGGCTTTATTTCCTGTGTTAGAGAAATGTTAGGAAACCAGCTTGGCTCTGCTGGCTGGTATATCATAAGACCAGATGAATAGAAATACAAATAAATTGGCAGATAACATAACTCTCATATACTGTAAGTATATCAATAGTATATTCAGCAGTTTTCGTGGAGTTAAGTTTAAGTCCTTAGTCCTTAGCCCTTAGGCTAAATTACATGAGCAGTGGAGCACCATTAATTTGCCTAAATACAAACACAATGTATATAGTTGTATAGGTCCAGGAACTCTATAGGCTTTCTTAGTTAGAGCCTGACCATTTATAATTCAGCCTTATTAGGTAAGGCGAAGAACAGATTGCAGTAAATCAAAACAACCTAATTCATCTTTCAGGGATCTGAATGTAGCTAGGTTTCTAGGCCTGGAAAAAATTAAGGAAGAGGGTATCTATCCCTGTAATACAATGCAAAGGGAACCCCGCAATGGGGTATGGAAGGGAATTGGGACTATATGATACCCAGGAAATACTAATGCAATATACGTCACAATATTAAAAGTGCACGTACATAAATAATGTTAAACAGTGATAAATAACAACAGCAAATAATGAAAGTGCTTAGTGCAAAAGTCCTGATAAAAAATGTGCAAAAAAATATACAGTATATACAATGTAGTTCATCCACGTGCAGAGCCAGTTGCTTCCACCATCCGCAGTACACCAATAGTGTTTCCCAGCCTTTCACCTCAAATAAAGACCCCTATAGGTCTAATGCCGCTTATGTTGTCAGATATCCACAATGGCTCATGCAGCTCCCTCTCCTCCTTAAAGCCTCTGGTCAGGTATAGCTAAACTCCAATACTTAGAACATGATTCCACTTAGCCACTTAAATCCTTTTTAGTCTCCTCCACTCACCTCCATATAAGGCTCATAAGGAACAAAAAGAAATCTCCATAATGTAGTAATCAAATAAGAACCTCTTCCCGACAACCCTGGGCTGCGGTTGTCAAGGTCTGCGGGTGGGGGGCTTATCAGAATCTGGAAGCCCCCTTTAACAAGGGGGCCCCCAGATCTCGACCCCGGGTGGGGGGCTTATCAGAATCTGGAAGCCCCCTTTAACAAGGGGGCCCCCAGATCTCGACCCCGCCTATGTAAATAAGTATCGGGTATATCGCACTCCTACTCATGCACCAAAAAAGTGTCAAAACAGTAAAAATGACAGAAGACAGTTTGAGACAAGTCCTTTATTAAAATTTAAAAAAAAAAAAAATATTTCCCCGATGTAATCCATCACCAATCACGGTGCGCAATGACCTGCAACCTGGCAGGTCAGGATAGGGAGTCGAGCGAGCACCCCCCCCCCCCCCCAGAACCATATCAGGCGACATGCCCTCAACATGGGGAGGGTGCTTTGGGGTTCCCCAAAACAACTTGTCCCCATGTTGATGAGGACAAGGGCCTCTTCCCGACAACCCTGGCTGGTGATTGTCGGGGTCTGCAGGTGGGGGGCCTTATCGGAATCTGGAAGAACAAGGGGGCCCCCAGATCCTGGCCCCCCTATGTAAATGAGTATCGGGTAGATAGTACCCCTACCCATTCACCAAAAAAGTGTCAAAAAAGAAAAAAACCACAGGAGACAGTTTTGGACAAGTCCTTTATTTTTAAAATAGTGTCCCCGTGATATAATCCACGTTAATCACGGCGCGAAACGGACCTAAAAAATAAGAAAAAAAAACCAAGACAGCTCCTCCCCGATGGGAGGGCTCCACTGACTGACCTCTTTTTGATGTGACAGTTTATTTATAGCCAAGGGCGGGGCCACCCGGTGATGTAACTGGGTGACCCCGCCCCTCTGATATCGCATGTCAGAAGGGGCGGGGTCACCCACTTACATCACCGGGTGGCCCCGCCCTTGCATATAAATAAACTCTCACAAGTAAATCAGTCGTGGGAGCCCTCCCATTGAGAAGGAGCTATCTAGTTTTTTTCTTTATGTTTTGGGTCCATCTTGTGCCGATTACATCGCAGGGCACTTTTTTTTCTTTTTTCATAAAGGACTTGTCCCAAACTGTTTCCTGTGGGTTTTTATTTTTTGACACTTTTTTGGTGAATGAGTAGAGGTACTATGTACCCGATACTCATTTACATGGGGGGGTGGGATCTGGGGACCCCCTTGTTAAAGAGGGCTTCCAGATTCTAATAAGCCCCCACCCACAGACCCCAACAACCAAGAGGTAGGGTTGTCG
Organism: Glandirana rugosa; assembly: GCA_018402905.1. NCBI lineage: Eukaryota > Metazoa > Chordata > Amphibia > Anura > Ranidae > Glandirana > Glandirana rugosa. The sequence goes on from BLSH010255450.1 coordinate 1,574,942, forward strand.
GGAAGAGGCCCTTGTCCTCATCAACAAAGGGACAAGGTGTTTTGGGGGGACCCAAAGCACCCTCCCCATGTTGAGGGGATGTGGCCTGGTATGGTTCAGGAGGAGTGGCGCTCGCTCGCCCCCCCATCCTGACCTGCCAAGTTGCATGTTCGGATAAGGGCCTGGCACGGATTTTGGGGGGCCCCATGCCATTTTTTTAAAAAATTGGCGCAAACCTCCCCTTAAAATACATACCAGAACCGAAGGGCCTGATTTGGATTTTGGGGTGACCCCTATGCATTTTTTTTTACATTTTGGCATGGGGTTCCCCTTAAAATCCATACCAGGCCCAAAGGGCCTGGTATGGATTTTGGAGGGACCCCATGTGTTTTTTTTTCCTAATTCTGTCATAGAGTTCCCCTTAACCACTTCAATACACTGTGTTATATATACTACACAGACTGCACTATATAGTCTGAACTGTATTATATATACTACAGGGACATTGTAATGACATGCCCCTGTTAAACAGGTGCAGAAAAACAGGGCCTTGGGTGTTGGTGGTGCCAGAACACTGTAACCCCTCACAGTTACTCTTGCTGGGCACAGGAACGGGCCCATCTGTTGAAAATGATTTTAAAAATAGTAATGACCTGCCCCAGTTGAACAGGTGCAGAAAAATTGGGCTTTGGGTGCTGGTGGTGCCAGAACACTGTAACCCCTCACAGTTACTCTTGTTGGGTGCAGGAACGGGCCCTGCTGTTGAAAATTATTTTAAAAATTGTAATGACATGCGTCTGTTAAACAGGTGCAGTAAAAGTGCAGTAAAACTTTTCTTCAGGGTATCCTGAAGATGTTTCATCCTCTGCTTCCTCTGCAAAGGCAAGATGAGCTCTGTAACTTTACCATTGTAACATGGATCAAGAAGGGTTGCCAGCCAGTAATGATCCCTCTCCTTGATACCATGAACCCTCGGGGCTTTCTGCAGGCTTTGCAGAACCAGGGAGCCCATGCAGCGTAAGGTTGAGGAGGCATGAGGGCCCTCTGGGTCACTAAGGATGACATTATCAGGAACTACTTCCTCCCAGCCACGTACAACTCCTTTGGTTTCTGGGGACTGAAAACCATCCCTTGAAGACTGCTGCATGTTATTCTTTACATCCATGCTGACACAATCCTCCCCTTCTTCCTGTGTGTTTGGTGTCCCTGCAGTAATGCTATCTGCATAAAGGGGGCCTTGAGAGGAAAGGAAGTCCTCCTCTTCCTCCCGCTGTTCTGCCTCAAGTGCCCTATCCAGATGCCACAAAGCGTGTGCTTCAGCAGGAAGACTAGAGGGACAGTGTCACTGATACATGCATAGTCACTACTCACCATCCTTCTGGCCTCCTCAAATGGTGACAGGACAGTGCATGCATCCTTGATCAGTAGCCGCTGAGCCTGTCCCGCTGCATTACTCACACAGGTACTCATTGATAGCCCTCTGCTGTGCATGCAGCCACTGCAGCATTGCCAATTTTGAGTTCCACCTGGTGGGCATGTCACAAATGAGGCGGTTGGTGGCAGGTTGAATTCCCACTGAATGTCAGCCAGCTGAGCACTGGCATTGTATGACCACTGGAAATGGCCACAGGTTTTTCTGGCCTGCCTCCAAATATCTTGTAAGCCTGGACATCTGGTCAAAAAACGCTGCACCATAAAGTCTAGACATGTGCCAAGCATGGAACATGTGTCAAGTGTCCCTGTCAGAGGTCAGAGAAGAAGAGAGAAGGCTGCTGCCATTGCCGCATACAACTATTCCTGGCTCAAGCTGCCATGGCGTCAACCACCTCTGAGCCTGCCTCCACAGAGCTCACAGAATCTCTGCCCCAGTGTGGCTCCTGTCCCCCAGACAGACCAACTAAAGCACCACATAGCATCTTTTAGCCTGACTGCTTGCGTAGCCCCTTTAACCCTTAGGGAGCACTGCTGGTTCAGATACATTTCTGCAGAAGAGGCCACAGAGGAAGAAGGAGGCAGTGGAGGAAGCAGATGTGGCAGAATCACCACCATCTTTTTGGAGGCATGGTGGTGGAACTAGCTCCAAAACTGAACCCTGTCGTGCATCCTTCCCAGCTGCCAGCAGAGTTACCCAGTGCGCAGTGAAGGAAAGATAATGTCCCTGACCATGCCTGCTGGACCATGAGTCAGCGGTGATATGAACCTTGCTGCTGACCACCCTGTCCAACGAGGCCAAAACATTGCCTTCCACAAGATAGAGAGCTGGAATGGCCTCACGTGAAAAGAAATTTCTTTTTGGAACCTGCCACTGTGGCACAGCACATTCCACAAATTCACCAAAGGGGGTCTACCAGCTGAAAAGGCAGCAGTTGTAGTGCTAGTGATTTGGCCAAGCTAGCATTTAGACACTGAGCATGTGGCTGGCTGGGACAGTATTTTTTACGGTTCAGCAGCTCCGGTAGGGAAATTTGCCTGCTGAATTCGCTGAATTCAACTGGTGGTGTACTACTAGCAGATTGGCTGCAAGTACTTGTGGCAATCATTGCTATCCCTTCATTCCTCTCAGTGCAGGTTTTTGAGAGGACTGGAGGTATAGTAGGGGTTGAGATCAAGGAGCAAGGAGAAGTCCACCTTGTTTTATGATGTGAGTCTTGCAAGTGCTGTTGCCAATGGACTGCATGGCAGGTTGTAATATGTCTTGTCAAACATGTGGTGCCCAAGCGGCTGGTGTTCTGGCCGCACTTGATCTGCTTCAGACATAGATTGCAAACAGCAACGGTGCAATTTACTGCCCATGTGTTTAAAAAAGCCCACATCAATGAACTTTTGCAGTTCAGCGGGGAGTCAGTAGCACCCTGCATCTGTGGAGCTCTGTGGTGTGATGTAATAGGGTGGCTGCCCTTAAGCTGGCCCCTGGAGGACATCTTGCCTCGTTGGAGTTGTGCCTCTTCCTCACTATCCTCCTCTGTTTTCTCAGGCACCAAAGTACAGTCAGTGTCCTCATCACCCCCCCCTCCTCATCGCTGGAGTAAACTTAACAGTATGCTGCAGCTGGGTGAACATGACTGCTAGTTTCTTGTCCTTCTGTGGCACCCCCTCTCTCTAGGCTCACGTTATTCCCTTCCTCAACCTAGGAACCAACATCAGAGCCTTCAATTTGCTGCGCATCCTCCATCAGCATGTAACCGACACTATGGTCGAATAATTCTGGTGACTCCTCCGTGCATGATGGTGGAGCTACGGAAGGAGTAACTGTGGACAAGGATCCAGTGGAATAGGCTGCTGTGGTAGCTGGGTGGCAGAGGATGAGGAGAATGAGGATGGCTTAGTTATCTACTCCATCAACTCTTCTGCATGTTGTGACTGAATAACATGGCCAGTAGCAGAAAAAAGGACAAGCATGACCCGTCTGCAGAGGATGCACTATGTCCACCACTACCACTTTTCACTGCAGACACAGAGGCTGCTTGCCCTCTTTTAGTGGCTTGGGGGAGTCTGCCTCTCCTTCGTGGCCTTTCGGACATGCGGTTTTTTTAACACCAAACTAACTGTATTATATACTGTACACTGCCGAATGCACTGTGTATATAGTCTACACTGATTTCACTTTATATATACAGTGTATATATATATATATATATATATATATATATATATACACATTAAACTGTACTAGGCTGTGTATATATATTAATACACTGCCTGTGGATTACATAATTCTATACTGTACACCACTGACTGCACTGTATATATAGTCTACACTGAATGCAGAGTAAATAAATACAGTATCTCACAAAAGTGAGTACACCCTTCAAGTTTTTGTAAATATGTTATTATATCTTTTCATGTGACAACACTGAAGAAATGCCAATATGCTACAATGTAACGTAGTGAGTTTACAGCTTGCATAACAGTGTAAATTTGCTGTCAAAATAACTCAACACACAGCCATTAATGTCTAAATCACTGGCCACAAAAGTGAGTACACCCCTAAGTGAAAATGTCCAAATTGGGACCAATTAGCCGTTTCCCCTCCCGGGTGTCATGTGACTCGTTAGTGTTACAAGCTCTCAGGTGTGAATAGGGAGCAGGTGTGTTACATTTGACGTTATTGCTCCCACTCTCTCATACTGGTCACTGGAAGTTCAAAATGGCACCTCATGGCAAATAACTCTCAGAGGATTTAAAAAACAGAATTGTTGCTCTACATAAAGATGGCCTAGGCTATAAGAAGATTGCCAAGACCCTGAAACTGAGTTATAGCATGGTGGTCAAGACCATACAGTGGTTTAACAGGACAGGTTCCACTCAGAACAGGCCTCGCTATGGTCAACCAAAGAAGTTGAGTCCATGTGCTCAGCGTCATATCCAGAGGTTGTCTTTGGGAAATAGACATATGAATGTTGCCAGTATTGCAGCAGAGGTTGAAGGGTGTGGGGTCAGCCTGTCAGTGCTCAGACCATAAGCCACACATTGCATCAAATTAGTCTGCATGGCTGTCCTCCCAGAAGGAAGCCTCTTCTGAAGATGATGCACAAGAAAGCCCGTAAACAGTTTGCTGAAGACAAACAGACTAAGGACATAGATTATTGGAACCATGTCCTGTGGTCTGATGAGACCAAGATATACTTACTCAGTTCAGATGGTGTCAAGCATGTGTTGCGTCAACCAGGTGAGGAGTACAAAGACAAGTGTGTCTTGCCTACAGTCAAGCATTGTGGTGGGAGTGTCATGGTCTGGGGCTGCATGAGTGCTGCTGGCACTGGGGAGCAACAGTTCATTGAGGGACGCATAAATGCCAACATGTACTGAGACATACTGAATCAGAGCATGATCCCCTCCCCTTGGAGACTGGGCCGCAGGGCAGTATTCCAACATGATAACAACCCCAAACACACCTCCAAGACAACCACTGCCTTGCTAAAGAAGCTGAGGATAAAGGTAATGGACTGGCCAGGCATGTCTCCAGACCTAAACCCTATTGAGTAGAGGGAAAGAAGATTGGGACTTTGAATCAGGATATAAATAGACACCAACGACATATTTAGTATAAAGCATATTTATTAGTCTTCCCAGATATGAGAGACATGGTAAGTACCATTGTAAACATTGCACAGTATACATAAGCACAGAGATTGGATAATACAATTGAAAAAGTATATTGGTGTACATGCATAGAGGCCACAGAGCACTCCGCCTGACAGAAAATGTGGAACCTCCTATGTGGCGTGAAGTCAACATTATTGGTAATTAGGATAATAGAAAACCATAGAGGCCATAAAACCATGAATGTCTCATAAAATTGATGGCATCAGCGTAAACCCGATGTGTTTCGTGGGGTATCACCCACTCATCAGGGGTAGATGCGATAATGTTCTAAAAAACAAAGTAACCAAACTAGATAAAATAAATATTTCCAACCAGTGAGGGCTCTGTTATTGGATTTAGACCCTTTGGGTCGGTTTTTGTTAGTGTTATGTTGTATTATACATGCTGTGTTTATGCACCACCTGGGCCCTCTGCCGCTTATGTGGCTCCATCCTCATGTGTGTCCGGGCCGATTCGCTCTGTGTCTGTTGCCGGGAGCTGCGATGCACTCTCGATGTCCCCTCCTCCCCCTCTCTCCTCCCCTCATGATCCAGTGGGCGGATGGGATGGGGTGGAGGGGCTTTTCGATCCGTGCATCGGCGTCACGCTATGACTTCCCTTGCTTTGTCCATGCTCCTGAGCATGGTGGGAGTGGCTCTTCTCCATCACGGTTGACAATTGGTGGGGCGGTCTGAGTATAGTGGGCGGATCTCTGCCCCGGGCCCAGATGCCCTCCCGCCGCCGTCATACCTGCGTGACGTTGGGCGGGGCTGCCTTGGCTGATTGGGTCCATGTGAGCGGGCTCTCTCACTTGCGGGCATTACGGCTGACAGTTTGCACATGGTAGCATGCACCCTTGGAGGCTAACCATTTTTATGGGACCTATTCACACAGTAATTTACCAGATCCTTCATCCTCACACTCTAGCACTTGCTGCACATTACTCCTCTGTAGGTGCAAGTTTGGTCTAGATTTCCACTGAGTCTCTTTGCTATTGGTCTCTTTGGGCTTCTTTGTCTTCACACTGTGCTGACTTCACCTTTGTTCAGCCATTGGTGTGGCTGCCTTTCTAGCACAATGTTCTTTCCAACCACCACAGCACTACTATTTATTATCTAGTTACCCTATCATGTGCATTCTGTCCCTAGGTGCCTGCGTTTGGGGGTCCTGCTTTTTGGTCCCCTTTTGGCTCTGCCAGCCTTGCCCTCAGCTCCCGTGCCGGACATATCTGCGACCTGGCGCCGGTTGTCACACATCACGTGACGTCCTTTAGGGTAGGTTGTTCTTTTTGCCCTTTTGCTACTACCTATACCTATTTTTATCCATTTTGGTTACTTTGTTTTTTAGAACATTATCGCATCTACCCCTGATGAGTGGGTGATACCCCACGAAACGCGCCGGGTTTACGCTGATGCCATCAATTTTATGAGACATTCATGGTTTTATGGCCTCTATGGTTTTCTATTATCCTAATTACCAATCATGTTGACTTCAGCCACGTAGTAGGTTCCACATTTTCTGTCAGGCGGAGTGCTCTGTGGCCTCTATGCATGTACACCAATATACTTTTTCAATTGTATTATCCAATTTCTGTGCTTATGTATACTGTGCAATGTTTACAATGGTACTTACCATGTCTCTCATATCTGGGAAGACTAATAAATATGCTATATACTAAATATGTTGTTGGTGTCTATTTATATCCTCATTCAAAGTCCCAAACTCCTTTCCCTCTGTTCGACAATAGGGATGGAGACGTAGATTCATCTGCGCCTCATTTAAAGTCCCACCTTTCTTTTCCTCTGCAGATTATGCATTTAGGGATGGAGGATTTACTTAGACACCAAACCAATATATCCGCGTCTGGTTGGCTATTTCCAACCAGTGAGGGCTCTGTTATTGGATTTAAACCCTTTGGGTCGGTTTTTGTTAGTGTTATGTTGTATTATACATGCTGTGTTTATGCACCACCTGGGCCCTCTGCCGCTTATGTGGCTCCATCCTCATGTGTGTCCGGTCCGGTTCGCTCTGTGTCTGTTGCCGGGAGCTGCGATGCACTCTCGATGTCCCCTCCTCCCCCTCTCTCCTCCCCTCATGATCCAGTGGGTGGATGGGATGGGGTGGAGGGGCTTTTCGATCCGTGCATCGGCGTCACGCTATGACTTCCCTTGCTTTGTCCATGCTCCTGAGCATGGTAAGAGTGGCTCTTCTCCATTTCGGTTGACAATTGGTGGGGCGGTCTGAGTCTAGTGGGCGGATCTCTGCCCCGGGCCCAGACGCCCTCCCGCCGCCATCATACCTGCGTGACGTTGGGCGGGGCTGCCTGTGCTGATTGGGTCCATGTGAGCGGGCTCTCTCGCTTGCGGGCATTATGGCTGACAGTCTGCACATGGAAGCATGCACCCTTGGAGGCTAACCATTTTTACGGGACCTATTCACACGGTAATTTACCAGATCCTTCATCCTCACACTCTAGCACTTGCTACACATTACTCCTCTGTCGGTGCAAGTTTGGTCTAGATTTCCAAAGAGTCTCTTTGCTATTGGTCTCTTTGGGCTTCTTTGTCTTTACACTGTGCTGACTTCACCTTTGTTCAGCCATTGGTGTGGCTGCCTTTCTAGCACAATACTCTTTCCAACCACCACTTCCACCACAGCACTACTATTTATTATCTAGTTACGCTATCATGTGCATTCTGTCCCTAGGTGCCTGTGTTCGGGGGTCCTGCTTTTTGGTCCCCTTTTGGCTCTGCCAGCCTTGCCCTCAGCTCCCGTGCCGGAAATATCTGCGACCTGGCGCCGGTTGTCACACATCACGTGACGTCCTTTAGGGTAGGTTGTTCTTTTTGCCCTTTTACTACTACCTATACATATTTTTATCCATTTTGGTTACTTTGTTTTTTAGAACATTATCGCATCTACCCCTGATGAGTGGGTGATACCCCACGAAACGCGACGAGTTTACGCTGATGCCATCAATTTTATGAGACATTCATGGTTTTATGGCCTCTATGGTTTTCTATTATCCTAATTACCAATCATGTTGACTTCACGCCACGTAGGAGGTTCCACATTTTCTGTCAGGCGGAGTGCTCTGTGGCCTCTATGCAATATACTTTTTCAATTGTATTATCCAATCTCTGTGCTTATGAATACTGTGCAATGTTTACAATGGTACTTACCATGTCTCTCATATCTGGGAAGACTAATAAATATGCTTTATACTAAATATGTCGTTGGTGTCTATTTATATCCTCATTGAAAGTCTCAAACTCCTTTCCCTCTATTCGACAATAGGGATGGAGACGTAGATTCATCTGCGCCTCATTTAAAGTCCCACCTTTCTTTTCCTCTGCAGATTAAACCCTATTGAGCATCTGTGTGGCATTCTCATACAGAAGGTGGAGGAACACAAGGTATCTAACAATCACCAGCTCCGTGATGTCGTCATGGAGGAGTGGAAGAGGACTCCAGTGGCAACCTGTGAAGCTCTGGTGAACTCAATGCTCAACAGGGTTAAGGCACTGCTGGAAAATAATGGTGGCCACACAAAATATTGACACTTTGGATCCAATTTGGACATTTTCACATAGTGGTGTACTCACTTTTGTTGCCAGAGGTTTAGACATTAATGGCCGTGTGTTGAGTTATTTTGAGGGGACAGCAAATTTACACTGTTATACAAGCTGTACACTCACTACTTTACATTGTAGCAAAGTGTAATTTCTTCAGTGTTGTCACATGAAAATATATAATAAAATATTTACAAAAATGTGAGGGGTGTACTCACTTGTGAGATACTGTACATGGATATGAAGGGGCACATCTCTATGATTTACAGAAAGTGCTGCAGCAACACCGACATTCATAAAGACAGATATTTTAAAATCACATTTCATTGCTGGCTTCTTAAAAAAAAAGCACATGGACCACTTCAATGGTCTGCTATGTATTTTTAGGAACCTTTGGAGCTGGCAATGAAAGCAATGACAGCAATTTAAACTGTATCATGTACTTTTCTTTGTAAATGTCAC
>BLSH010255450.1:1584765-1603549 GCA_018402905.1 Glandirana rugosa
TGATTTAGACCAGAAGATCCTGACTCGATCGATTCTGAACAAAAGTCCACTCTGACAGGACAAAGGCCAATCAATGGAGTCCGGGATACCAGCCACCAAAGTTAAAATAGGTGTGTCGGAGGGAATATCGAAGGTTTCGTCCGAAAACAGATATGGGAACTCCGGGACAAAAGGGTTCAAGGGCGGAGTCAGACGACTGACTGAACTCTACTTGCCGCCTATATGGGCGAGAGTTCGGACTGTAGGTCGTCAGGATCGAGTTTTTTGGAGGGACACATGTCCGGGAAACCGGTGGTGTGGCCAAAGGGCCTGTACACAGGGAGGTTTTTTGAGCTAGGACTGCTGGATGTCAGGCTTGAGAGCGGGTATATCCGCCGTTCATCTCAAGTCAGTCAGCAGACTGAGGCGGGAACTTGGGAAAACAGGGCCTCAAGGGTATAGACAAAAGCCTGCTTTGGAAGCTATAAGGGAGGCTGTGTGGATAAAATTGAAACCACCGACCATAGGGCCTGAGGTAACTAACCGGAAACAGGACAGTCTCACCTGAAAACAAGTCTTAGCTAGCTCAGTCCTAGAAGACCAGATTTAGTTGTGGAAGAGTCTTTTTTCTGATGGGCCAAACCGGACCCTCTTGACTGGGGGCTTCTCCGGACTTGACTGTTGTTTGCCAGAGGAGAGAGAGGATTTCCTGAGAGGAGGTGAGTCCCGGGATGAGGCAGGAGCCTCCTGTTCCATGTCCGACTGGAGTGTATCCGCTATGTAGCGGTTTGCATCGACAGGCGAGTTGAAGGATATGCGTTCTCCCGTGGGTGCTTGAATGTGGAGGATGGCCGGATAGGCCAGACTAAATTTGATCTGGTTTGTATGAAGGGTGGAACATACTGAAGCAAAGGCCTTGCATTTGTTCATTACCTCAACCGAGTAGTCCGCGAAGACTAGAAGGGATTCATTTTCGAAGGTCAACTTGCGCTCTCTTCTGAAGCGTTGGAGTATGGCCTGCTTGTCCGTGTAGTTGAGATACTTGACAATTACGGGCCGGGGTTTGGACCGCGATTCGGTCATTTGTCCAATACGATGAGCTCTTTCCACGACACACGGGGTGCGAAGCCCAAGCTGCTCGGGGATGGTAATAGAGCAGAGAGTGGCCAGGGAGGAGTGAGGGACTGACTCAGGCAGACCCACAATGCGCAGATTGTTACGCCTGGATCGGTTTTCCAGATCATCAACTTTCTCCTGGAGGTCCTTTTGGAGAGTCAGCAGTTTGGCCACTGACGCTGATAGTGCTGTGGTGTCATCTTCCATAGTGGCTATCCGCTCTTCCGCATGATCTAGCCTGAGAGTCTGATGTTGTAGTTCTCTGTGTAGTTGTTCCAATCCTCTGTAGACCGCTTTGTCCACTGCATCCGTTAGCATTGGGGTGAGGAGTTGAACCACTGCTTGTGCTATTCCAGCCGTGGAGGTCGGATCTGTGGATATGGGAGGAATGTTGTCTACAGGCAGTGGGTTAAATAAAGGATCCGAACGAGGCACTGACGAAAGAACTGTGGGATCCGAACGAACATTCGGTGGGTCCGACTGTTGGGGCTCGAGCGAAGGTTCTTGGCGAACGAACGTGGAGTCCGATCGTGCGTCCGACGCCCAATCGATCGTGGAGTGAGCCGGCGCCATGTTAGCTGCGGACTGCGAGCCACCTCCTCCGTCCTTGCTCGGTGCCGCAGGCGGCCGGGCTGGTGGCGATCGCTCCACGAAGCGGTCCATGTGATCCCCTGTAGAAGGCGAACTTCTGGGAGCAGTTAACCCCGGGTTGAGCAGGTTTAGAATGCTGTTTTTTAGGGAGAATGGCGGGAGCAGAGAGCACCTAGCTCCTCTCCATGCGGCGCCGGAACCGGAAGTGTAAAAAAAATTACAGTTTTATATCTTTATGTTTGAAGCCTGAAATGTGGCAAAAGGTCGCAAAGTTCAAAGGGGGCCGAATACTTTCGCAAGGCACTGTGTATATATATATATATATATATATATATATATATATATATATATATATATACACACACATTAAACTGTACTAGGCTGTGTATATATATTAATACACTGCCTGTGGATTACATAATTATATACTGTACACCACTGAATGCACTGTATATATAGTCTACACTGAATACAGAGTAAATAAATACAGTATCTCACAAAAGTGAGTACACCCCTCACGTTTTTGTAAATATTTTATTATATCTTTTCATGTGACAACACTGAAGAAATGACAATATGCTACAATGTAAAGTAGTGAGTGTACAGCTTGCATAACAGTGTAAATTTGCTGTCAAAATAACGCAACACACAGCCATTAATGTCTAAACCACTGGCCACAAAAGTGAGTACACCCCTAAGTGAAAATGTCCAAATTGGGCCCAATTAGCCATTTCCCCTCCCGGGTGTCATGTGACTCGTTAGTGTTACAAGCTCTCAGGTGTGAATGGGGAGCAGGTGTGTTACATTTGACGTTATTGCTCCCACTCTCTCATACTGGTCACTGGAAGTTCAAAATGGCATCTCATGGCAAATAACTCTCAGAGGATTTAAAAAACAGAATTGTTGCTCTACATAAATATGGCCTAGGCTATAAGAAGATTGCCAAGACCCTGAAACTGAGTTATAGCACAGTGGTCAAGACCATACAGCGGTTTAACAGGACAGGTTCCACTCAGAACAGGCCTCGCCATGGTCAAATAAAGAAGTTGAGTCCACGCGCTCAGCGTCATATCCAGAGGCTGTCTTTGGGAAATAGACATATGAGTGTTGCCAGCATTGCTGCAGAGGTTGAAGGGTGGGGGGACAGCCTGTCAGTGCTCAGACCATACGCCACACATTGCATCAAATTAGTCTGCATGGCTGTCCTCCCAGAAGGAAGCCTCTTCTAAAGATGATGCACAAGAAAGCCCGTAAACAGTTTGCTGAAAACAAACAGACTAAGGACATAGATTATTGGAACCATGTCCTGTGGTCTGATGAGACCAAGATATACTTTCTCGGTTCAGATGGTGTCAAGCATGTATTGCGTCAACCAGGTGAGGAGTACAAAGACAAGTCTTGCCTACAGTCAAGCATGGTGGTGGGAGTGTTATGGTCTGGGGCTGCATGAGTGCTGCTGGCACTGGGGAGCAACAGTTCATTGAGGGAAGCATAAATGTCAACATGTACTGAGACATACTGAAGCAGAGCACGATCCCCTCCCCTTGGAGACTGGGCCACAGGGCAGTATTCCAACATGATAACAACCCCAAACACACCTCCAAGACAACCACTGCCTTGCTAAAGAAGCTGAGGATAAAGGTAATGGACTGGCCAAGCATGTCTCCAGACCTAAACCCTATTGAGAATCTGTGTGGCATTCTCAAACAGAAGGTGGAGGAACGCAAGGTATCTAACAATCACCAGCTCCGTGATGTCGTCATGGAGGAGTGGAAGAGGACTCCAGTGGCAACCTGTGAAGCTCTGGTGAACTCCATGCCCAACAGGGTTAAGGCAGTGCTGGAAAATAATGGTGGCCACACAAAATATTGACACTTTGGATCCCATTTGGACATTTTCACATAGTGGTGTACTCACTTTTGTTGCCAGAGGTTTAGACATTAATGGCTGTGTGTTGAGTTATTTTGAGGGGACAGCAAATTTACACTGTTATACAAGCTGTACACTCACTACTTTACATTGTAGCAAAGTGTAATTTCTTCAGTGTTGTCACATGAAAAGATATAATAAAATATTTACAAAAATGTGAGGGGTGTACTCACTTGTGAGATGCTGTACATGGATATGAACAGGCACATCTCTATGATTTACAGAAAGTGCTGCAGCAACACTGACATTCATAAAGACAGATATTTTAAAATCACATTTCATTGCTGGCTTCTTAAAAAAAAAAGCACATGGACCACTTCAATGATCTGCTATGTATTTTAGGAACCTTTGGAGCTAGCAATGAAAGCAATGACAGCAATTTAAACTGTATCATGTACTTTTCTTTGTAAATGTCACTTTTGCTGTAGCACATCCTACAGCAAGAGTAATAAAAAAATATTTAGAGCCCCCAACAGAACCCACACCAGCCCTTTCAAGTGTGAGGTCCTCCAGAAAGTGTGTTTTAAGGGGGACGTCATATAAAAAAAAAATCACGAGGTCCCCTAAAAATTCATATCAGACCCCTAATCTTAGAATGCCGCCTGGCTAGCAAGGAAAAGGGGGGGGGCGAGCATGTACCCCCCCCCCCCCACAAACCATACAAGGCCACATTCCCTCACATGCCCATTGGTTGGGAGGTTTGAAAATGGGGGAAAAAAATAACATATACAGTATATCTGTCTGGGAATGGGAATTAAAGTGGACCTTCTCTGCTTCTGAGCACCACAAACCAAAGACACTATTTAATTCTTGTGTAAAGGTAAAATATTATTCTGCGCTAAGCAAAAAGTGAAATCAAACTATTTGTAGACAGACATTAAACCAAAAAGTGTAGTGCTCACCCTTATGAATAGGGAATATGGAGAGTTATTATGAGAAGATTTTACTACCTATACACGGGTACATATGTACCATAAAGTGCTAGTGCAGAAACCTGGGGTTGAACCCAAAGTGATATAGCGATCCAAGTGATTGACAGATATAACAATATGTGACAGTGTTTGCGTATCTAATATAGTTCATATAAAGTCCAATAAATTATAAAAGGTGCAAGGAGTGCAAGAGTTGTGCGACAATTGATGCGATTGTAAAGCTTCATGCACACAGGACTTTAAAAAAAATGTCCAAAAACGTCAGTAGCTTATCAGGGATGTTTTCAGCTTTTACCAGCCTTATATTACCGCTGTTTTTGCTAGTTTTTCGCATTTTTAAAGGGCCAGTCGTCGTTTTTTTTTTTTAATTGGTCTAAAACGTCCAAAAATGATGGGGATTGACATTTATGCGATTACAGTTTATGTTTTTTGGATTTTGATCTACAGTTGTTTCTATTGTACCATAACCTAGTGCCTACCTTGTCTATTTTATCACAGAGCCGGAGTCCCCGGCCCCAGAAGGAAGAGGGGCAAAGATGAACGCGGCCCGGAGTGAGAACATTGTGGGCTTCCAATGTAGGTAAGTGACACATAATAGGCTAGTATGCGACCATTCTGGGGCTGAAGAGGTTAAACATTAATTAAATAGTCAGACCAAAAAGTGTAGCGCTCACCCTTATGAATAGGGAAAAGTTATTATGAGAAGATATCCCTACCTATATACGGGTACATATGTACCATAAAGTGTTAGGTTGAACCCAAAGTGATATACAGGCTGTCCCCGGGTTACAAACAAGATAGAGACCGTAGGTTTGTTCGTAAGTTGAATTTGTTTGTAAGTTGGAACAGATACATTTTTTAAGTGTAGCTCCAGCCAAAAAAGCTATTTTCAAGCTTTTTAGATAACAGAGGGAAGGGGTAACACCCCTGTAATGTTTGTTTTGCTGTCTGTTTCTGGTCAGAAGAATTCACCTCACTTCCTGTCCCAATGATAATTGGATTTTGAAAATTTTGGGTTGTTGAGGAAACAAACCTTGGTGATAGAGCATCTGTGGAGACACCTTTTTCCCATAATAACTCTTACAGGAGTGAATTTCCCTTCCTAGGGGGAGATTTCCTCTCACTTCCTGTTGTCTCCCTCCGTTTGTAAGTAGGAGTCGTTTGTAAGTCGGATGTTTGTAACTAGGGGACCGCCTGTAGCGATCCAAGTGATTGACAAATATAACAATAAGTTACAGCGTCTGTGTATCTAACATAGTTCATATAAAGTCCAATAAGTTATAAAAGGTGCAAGGAGTGCAAGAGTTGTGCGACAATTGATGTGACTGTCAAACTTGAACAAATCTTGATGACATGGAAGCCCAGTAGACAGGTAGCAAACGATGAATAAATTAAAACACACAGCTGATAAATGGAATAGGGTGGATTACTCCACCACAATGATGCGCTTACCAGATGGTATATGCCTGGATATATATATAAGGATTCCAGAAGATAGGACTCCACCTAGGGATGATCCAGATGGGGACACCACAGACCGGAAAGCCAAGATAAATTCCAGAAGGGGACACCACCAATCAAAAGCCAGGAGATAGACAGGAAGGTCTTCACCCAGAAAGGATGATCTCCAAAGTAGGTACCATGTAATAAAGAAGGCTCCTCCCTGCATGTAGTGTCAGCAGCAGCCAGCCCTGTGCATGGTGCTGTCACGGGGCATTGGGTTCAACCCCAGGTTTCTGCACAAGCATTTTATGGTACATATGCACCCGTATATAGGTAGGGATCTCTTCTCATAATAACTTTTCCCTATTCATAAGGGTGAGCCCTACACTTTTTGGTTTAATGTCTGATTATTTAATTCATGTTTAACCTCTTCAGCCCCGGAAGGTTTACGCCCCCTTCATGACCAGGCCCTTTTTTGTGATACGGAACTGCATTACTTTAACTGACAATTGCATGACCATGCAATGCTGTACCAACATTTTTGAAAAAAAACAAACAGTATTTTTTACTTTATGCTTTATTAGTTTATGCTATAAAACATACCCAATAAAAAAAAATGTAAAAAATCTAATTTATTCATTAATTGAAATTAAATTAATGAAATCCCAATAAGCGTATATTGATTGGTTTGCGCAAAAGTTATAGTGTCTACAAACAATGGGATATATTTATGGAATTTTTATTTATTAATTTTTTTATACTAATAATGGCAGCGATCAGTGATTTTTAGAGGGACTGCAACATTGTGGCGGACAAATTGGACACTAAGTGACACTTTTTGGGGACCAGTGACATTATTACAGTGATTAATGCTATAAAAATGCACTGTCACTGTACTAATGGCACTGGCAGGGAAGGGGTTAACATCAGGGGTGATCAAAGGGTTAAATGTGTTCCCTAGGAGTGCTTTCTAACTGTGGGGGGGGGGGGTTCTATGACTGGAGAAAGCAGAGATTTGTGTTTCTGCTTAGCAGAAACACAAGATCTCCATCTTCCCCTCTCATAGAATGGCGGTCTGCAGACTGCCATTCTGCCTCTCCGGAGAACGGTCGGCGGGCCCAGGTGGACATTGGGTCCACCAGACACACTGATTGGCAGTTTGCGCCTCAGACCCAGTGCACTAAATCACGTACAGGTAGGAGCAGGAGGGCCGCTCTGCTGCAGTATATCTGCGCAGGGCGGTCCTTAAGGGGTTAATATTCAAAGCAAATTCACCCCATCCATCCATGTCACCATGCTTTATTTTGTTGAGAAATCACTTTAAAAACATCCCCTAGCATTTCTGGCTGTGGCCATTTTGAGTAAAGGCAACTGATTCATGTAGCATTGATTTCCTGAAGTCCATCTGCCCTTAGCTCAAGTATGCATGCAGGAGGGTGTGCTTAGCTTAGAAAACCCTTCCTCCTCTCCTCCCCTCCTGAAGACTCCTGGAATGTATGACATCATTTGCATAGGTAAGAAACCAGGAAGTAACTGAAGAAAAAAAATCCTAACTATTTAATAATGCTAGCAGCATGAGGATTAAAAATAACCAATGTTGATTGGGAGAGTAAAGTTCCACTTTAAACAAATAGTAATGTAAATGAGAAAAAACAGAGTATTGTAGCACCACATACAACTTTAAAGGATTTAGTTAATGGAGGTTGTAAAGTCTCAAGGCTTATTCACCTTAATGCATTCTATGCATCAATGTGAAAAGCTTCCTGTACTGCAGCACCCCCCCCCCCCTTTTACTTACCTAAACCTGATCGCTCCAGCGTCGAGGATAAGCCCAGCAGCTCCAGCCACTGTCTCGGGTCCTCATTGGATAGATTGATAGCAGCTGGAGCCAGTGACGCGGGGGCCAAGTCCTGCTGTCTGTGTCAATGGACGCAGCAACAGGACTCGGGAGTGTGCCCACACGAGTGTACCCAGGGAAAGCGCTTCTCCAAGGGGGCACCCATTGAAGAAGAGGAGTCATGGATTGTAAACGTGGCAACGTTTGCGCAAACCGATCAATAAACACAGATTGCAATTTTTTTGCCACAAATAAGTGGAAGAATATAAATAGGCCAAAACGGATGAATACGTTTTTTTTTTTTTGGATTTATATTTTAGCAAAAATGAAGAAATATTGTTTTTTTTTTGCAAAATTGTCGCTTTTTTTTGATTATAGCGGTGATCAGAAATAACGCAGAGGTGATCAAATGCCACCAAAAGAAAGCTCTATTTGTGGGGAAAAAAAGGATGATTTTGTTTGGGTACAACATCGCAAGACCGTGCAATTGTCAGTTAAAGCGATGCAGTGCCGAATCGCAAAAAGTGCTCTGGTCCTAACATGGGAAATCCTTCCGGTCCTTAAGTGGTTAAAAGGATTAATGTTTCCCCCATGACGCCCTTGAAGTCGAATTAAAAGTTAGACCCTTCCCCAGTGTATGGTATTTTAAAAAATGTTCTGCATTGGTACATGTCCTTCATGACAGTGCTCAGCTGCCCATGCCATTTTTTGACAATCCTTTGCATACCAGCTTTGAAAATGGCCAGAAGTTGGGGTTCTGATTCAATTGCAATTTTTGGACTTCACAATGGGTTTGTAGCGCTTACCCCCGTAGGACCGGCTGAGTTTGAAGATATAATTTACTACTCTGACAGTACAACCATTTGCTCGCTCGTATCTCCAGTTGTCTAGGGGTATATTGAAAGAAGTTGAACACCAATCACTTTTCTGATGCTTAAACAGGATAACTTTTATTCTTCACACAAGAACAAGGAGAGAGGGGTAGGGAGCTCAGGACACCCTTTCAGCGACAATCAAAAATATGAATAGGCAGGCAGACTCTCAGGCAAAAATACAGTGAGACAGCATAACAGGCCGCAGCCTCTTCTGAACACTCTGACACGTGGCTGTCTCACTTAGCAACCCCAAAAACGCACTTTACACTTGCGGATCTGTAGAACTCCCTCTTAGTTCTCTAAACTTCAGTGGATCCCAATTTAGCAACAACAGAATGTACTCACAAACATGTAGAACTCTCTCACAGTTCTCTTGGGCTTGTAGAACTCTCTCACAGTTCTCTTGGGCTTGTAGTGAATCTTGACATAGAAAATGAACAGAGTACACTCACGGGTCCATGGAACTCTCTCAGTCCCCTTACTGAAGCAGATCCTGGGCAGGCGCACCACAACACTTTACATCTTCCGGACAGGCATGGGTCTCCTGGCATCCGAGACTCCTGAATAGGCCTAAGGACTCAGGCCTGGCTGCCATGAGGCTTCTACAACGCAGGCCCCTCCCAGCGAACTGGGAGAGCGGCTGGGGCCTACCCCAGAGGAGCTGGGCTGGACTCTCACCGACGACTGCTACTGCCCCGATCACATGATTTCCTCCCCATATATGGTCTCTTCCCACCTACCCACAATGCACTTGCACCGAGTGGATTGGCTAGGGAAAAGAATGAGATCATTCCAGAATGTTCTGGAATATTATGACTCATCTCACTCATATCTTAGGCAGCAGTGCCACCTACTGACATAGTGGAGAAGTACACTGAAAGGAAGAAATCAGTAATCTGGAACTATAAATCACAGCAAGACCAGTACTATCTTGCAAATATATTTTGCCTAACAGCCTAACAAATTTAGCACCCCGCTACAGGTTCAACAAACACCTTCATGATCTAGACACGTTTTCTCATCGCTGAATTATTTGTGAACTTCATGAACCCTGGGGATTGAGATTAGATTTAAATTGTTCGCTTACACTGAAATATCTGAATAATATTTAAAAGACAGTGGTTCTTCTGTAGCAAAAAAGGCAAACTTGCTGCTAACCTTATGATAATGGCCTTGCTGTGCGTTTTGGGTTCCCTTGTTTTTCTTAGATTATTTTCTTTTCTTTTTGTTGTATAATTCAAGTGCTCTGGAGGTAATCATTATCATAAAGTTTGCAATTAAAGGTGATTCAGTTTCCCTTCTGCTAGTAAATCTAGGCGAGCAGAGATCACACTTGCATATAAAACAAAAATGATTTGCTTCATGGTTGAAATCCTCCACATTTCCCATGTTTTATTGAAGGCACCATGAAAGTTTTATATATTTCTACACAGAAAAAAATAAATGAAGAAAATATGCAAAGATAACATGTTTATTTGCAAGCTGACTTTGATTGTATAATTGTATCATCACAAGTGTGTAGAATGAAGCAATACAAGGTCATACAAGCATAGTGTAATCACTTGTACATCTCATTCATCTCTTGTCTTGTGCCTCTTATTTCTGCATAATGTGCTCCTGTATTATAAGCAACATTCATCTTGGCCCAGTTCAGTTCACTCATATGCATAAAAGCAAAAATATTGCTCAATTTTCTAGCGGATCCTGTCATTCAAATGCTTGCCTAGTGAGTACAGAATAATCAATGCAATGAGCTGTACACAAGCACTAAGGCATAGAGAGGGCTCAGTTCCAAATCACAGATTTGTTGTATTTTTCCATTGTTTTTCGAAAAACAGTTCTTTATCTCTATGTACGTGTAACATTCCATGGAACATTACCGAACATTAAAACATTGTTATTTAGCTTTATATGTTTAACTCAAGTGTCAATTTAAGTGCTTTTGAGATTTTGGAATAAGTGGAGGTTGCAGGCAAAGAGGAAGGTAAACCCTAATGGGTTTTACTTCCTCTATGCTCCTCTATGTTATCCTGCAGTGTAAAAGCATCATAGGCTAGTATGCATCGCATACTAGCCTATTATGTGTCACTTACCTGCATTGGAAACCCGCGATGTTCCCGCTCCAGGCCGTGTGCATCTTTGCCCCTCTTCTTTCCGGGAGCCGCAGACTCTATGATTGGCAGGAGCCGCATGATGTCACGCCCGTGCATGCATATGGGAGCCGCCAATCGTGGCACGATCTCAGTTAAGAAATGGCACAGAGGCACATGCAAGTACACAATATATCTCCTAAACCGTGCAGGTTTAGGAGATATGCAGGGAACCTACAGGTAAGCCTTATTATAGGCTTAATTGTAGGTTAAAGTGGTTGTCCAGAGTTGACAACATTTTAAAGTAGCCATGCTTTGGTTGCATTAAAAAAAAATGCTGGGTGGATATCAAACAGTAATTAAGTTATTTATTCATTGGAAATCATGAAATTTATTTTACATAGAACTTGCATATATCCCGAAATATGTCCTGATATATGCCTGCTGTTACCCCTGCAGGACAGACTGGGAGAGGGTAGGGCAGCACTCTGAGTCAGTTAGGGCTCAATCACTGTGCATGGTGTTGTCAGGCAAAAGTTTTACCACTATAAAATAGACAAGGTGGGCGCTAGGTTTTGGTACAATAGAAACAACTGTAGCTCAATATCCAAAAAAACATTAGCCGTAATTGCATAAGCTCTAATCATTGTCTCTTTCATGACCAAACAAGTCCAAATAAATGCTCATCAGATGGAAAGATGAAGCTGATTTCACTCAATTTTTTTTCCAAAGCCTCACCACGTGACAACATAACTGATGCACTAAATTATTCTTGTAAAGTGAATAGGTGCTCTTTCCACAGACACATACACTGTAATCCCTGTTGCTGGATCTCTTCCACTTCTTATTATCCCAGCTTTGTGATCACTATGGCTACTTTCACACTGGGGTGGGCGGTATCGGTAAAGCAGCGATTTTCCCACTGTTATAGCGGCGCTATGGCGCCGCTATGCAGATGGGAGCGCGGTACTTTTAACCTCCCATGAGGGGTTAAAAAGAGGTTAAAAGTGCCGACACGCTGCACTTTTGAGGCAGTGTACAGCCGCTTTGGAAGCGCTGCCCATTGTTTTCAATGGCAGGGGCGGTGGAGGAGCGGTGGATACACCGCTCACTGCACCACCCCAAAGATGCTGCTTGCAGGACTTTTTGTAATGTCCTGCAAGCGTACCGCCCCAGTGTGAAAGCACTCGAACTTTCACATTGGGGTGGATTGAGGAGGATTTTTGAGGCACTTTACAGGCGTTATTTTTAGCTAAAAAACACCTGTAAAGCGCCTCAGTGTGAAAGTGGCCTTAGGGCTGGGCCGAACACCCCCCCACCAGAACATCTCGAACAAGCAAAAAGTTCTAGCGAACATGTGAACCCTATTAAAGGCTATGGGACACGAACATGAAAAATAAAAAGTCCTCATTTTAAAGGCTTATATCCAAGTTATTGCCATAAAAAGTGTATGGGGACCTGAGTACTGTCCTAGGGAAGATATATCAATGCAAAAAAAGTTTTTAAAATGATCTTTTTTAAAGGAGCAGGGATTTTAATGATGCTTAAAGTGAAACAATAAAATTATATATTCATTTAAATAGCATGCCTGGGGGGTCCCCTAAGTCTGCCTGTAAAGTGGTGCATCT
Source organism: Glandirana rugosa (assembly GCA_018402905.1). Lineage (NCBI taxonomy): Eukaryota > Metazoa > Chordata > Amphibia > Anura > Ranidae > Glandirana > Glandirana rugosa. The sequence continues at coordinate 1,597,186 of BLSH010255450.1, forward strand.
GTGCGATGCATAGAACATGCCACTGCAATAATGGAATTTCTAAAGGAAAAAATTTCATTAAACTTGATGTCAGGAGGGGACGGGTCACCCGGTTACATCAATGGGTGGCCCTGCCCTTGCCTATATAAGAGCTGTCAAAGCGAAGAGAGCATACGGCGGGGGTCCGTCGTGATTGACGGTGGATTTTTTCTTTTTTGATAAATGATTTGTCAAACTGCCTCTTGTGGTTTTTACTTTTTGACACTTTTTTTGGTGAATGGGTAGGAGTATGATGTGCCCTACCCATTCACATAGCGGGAAAAGGGATCTGGGGTCCCCTTGTTAAAGGGGGCTTCGAGATTCTGATAAGCCCCCCGCATGCAGACCCCGACAACCACAGCCCAGAGTTGTTGGAAAGAGGCCCTTGTCCCCATCAACATGGGGACAAGGTGCTTTGGGGGGCACTCCAAAGCTCCCTCCCCATGTTGAGGGCATGTGGTCTGGTATGGTTCAGGAGTTAGGACCGTCGCTTGCCCCCCCTATCCTGGCTTGCCAGGCTGCATGCTCAGATGAGGGTTTTGTATGGATTTTGGGGGGGGAACCCACGCCATTTAAAAAAAAAATGGCGTGGGGTTCCCCTTAAAATCTACACCTGACCCAAAGGACCTGGTATGGATTTTGGAGGAGACCCATGCTGCTTTTTCTTAATTCTGTCATAGGACTCCCTTTAACCCAGTGTTTCTCAAATTTTAGTCCTCAAGGCGCACCAAAGGTCATGTTTTCAGGCCTTCCATTATTTTGCACAGGTGATTTGATCAGTTTCACTGCCTTAGTAATTACCACAGCTGTTTTTTCTGAGGGAATTCTTGAAAACATGACCTCTTGGTGCGCCTTGAGGGCTGGAATTGAGAAATGCTTAACCACTTCTAAACACTGTGTTATATATCTGCATTATACTGCACTATATACTCTGCACTGCACTATATACTCTGCACTGCTCTGTGTTATACTCTGCACTGCACTTTATACTCTGCAGTGGGTTATATACACTACGCTGACTGCACTAAATATTCTGCACTGTATTATATACACTACACTGACTGCACTATATACTCTGCACTGTATTATATACACTACACTGACTGCACTGTATTATATACACTACACTGACTGCACTATATACTCTGCACTGTATTATATACACTACACTGACTGCATGCTCAATCCACTAACTACCCTGCCTAATCTCTCTCCATTTATGCACACTATACACAGCTGCCATGTAAGCAGCCTTATATAGTATGGGGCGTGGACTTAGCACCTGAGCCATGATTGGGCAAAGGCACCCTGCCTTTGGACAACCATGGCTCTCACAGCACATCGTGCTGTGATTGGCCAATGCACAAAGGTCAAGTGCATGCTTTGGCCAAACATCACCCTTCAATGCACTGCGATCTCGAACAAAGGAACACCCGATGTTTGAGTCAAACGAACATCAGGCCCATCACTAGTGATCACCTTGGTAGTTTCACTCCAGCATGATAGGTTTAAAAGATGCCAGAGAGTATAACATAGTGCAGTAGGTTTTATTAACAAAATAACACTTATAAACACATACAAGTGCTACTCACATAAGCTATGAGTAAGCACCAGCCCACAGTGCAAAACGCGTAAGCTGGGACTTGTGGTTCGCCCCTATCTGTACCTGCACCCTTTGTTATTAATAAACTACAAGATTGAATTCATTTTGTCCAGCCTTTATCTTTTCAGTTGTCTATGTGCACTTAACAGCCTGCACCTGCACTGAGATACACACAGCTGATCCATCTCCCTAGTTCAAGGAATCCTGGAGCGGTGAGTGATTTGTTGCTACTCACATATTGTGGGTGCCTGCAGGACTGCCATTCATGTCCTCTGAACCAGCATGCGTTCCAAGCTAAGGGGAGTAGGACGGATGAAGAACTGGACATTTGTGAAACATATTCTTCTCCCTGGGTTGATCAGATAGGTGAATGTGGCATTTGTATTAGGGGAAGAAATTGAGGAAGAGATTAGATCTACCTTGCTAACAATGCATCCAATCAATCTCTCTCTGATGATGAAGCAATTAAATTACTATTTAAACAACATAAGAAGTTGGTTATCAAGCAACTGAACAGAAAGTGGGATATCCTGGCTGTAGAAACATACATAGAGTGAGGTATAATCCCAAGAGGTCTACATGAGTGGGTAATTCCAGCAGAGCACCTACACAATAGCAGATTCCTCGATAAATGGAAAAAGATCTGTATTGACCGTGGCCTAGAGGTCATGAAGCTCATAGTTGAGGAAGAAAAACTTCAACTTCAGGAGCTTCAAAACCAAATAAATGAAAGCTCAGGAGAACTAGAGCCATATGAAGGAAAGGAAGAATTTAGTAAGCAAAATGACTTCCATAAAAAAGAGGTTATTAAACAACCAAACATTCGAAATTTCTTAGAGATGTTGAAGATTGGGAGAAAGGCGAGATTTTTGACTTGCTGAATACCAGAGGACGAAGTAGGTCATGCAGCCAAAGAAGGGAATCACGTTCCAGATCCAGAAATCGCCAGAGGTGCTGAAGTGGAAGGCGCCAGATCGGTGGGTTTGTTTTAGACGAGGCGCAGTCGGGGCCCAACACGACTGCGCCAATGAAAAGGATCTTAAGAAATCGAGAAGAAGATCAAGGAAAGGGAAACGGAAAAGACAAGACGCACTCTCAGGACACCGGGAAAATGACCAACAGACCGGAAACATGCAGTCAACAAAAGCAATAACCAATTCAACAGCTACTCTCACTACAGAAACACCAGCTCTCCCTGTCTCACCCCCCTTGAACAGTACAATCATCAATCTGTCAGAGTTTGATCTCAAAAACAGACACATAAAATTGCTAAAAAGAGGACTCTCCTTTTCTCCCACTCGATCTATAAACAATTTTGAGGTCTATAAGGATTTAACACTATTCTTAAGAAAACCGTACTTAAGGCAGGTCCACCAAAGACCTATAGAAAGAACGGAGGACACTGAAGGTGAAAAAAACTCATTCCAACAACAAGAGGCAATAGCTATCCTGTACTCTTTGTGGTCTGGCGAATCCAAAGAAGCTGATGAATATGAGATACCTGATTCTCATGAACCCTGGAAGAGACAGGCAAATCTACTTATCAAATCCACCAAGATGCCCCTCTTTAGAAATAATAAATGGCTAAGCATGTTTCTAGACGCAGTACAGGGGGACTTCCATGTTCTAAATTGGTCAGATCCAACACATGACAACTTGAGTCGAGAAGAGCGACGTGCCCTTAGGGAACTTAAGGAAGCTAAAGATGTTGTTCTTAAGAAAAGCGACAAGGGAAGCAATGTTGTTTTACTCTCTGCCGAAAAATATGAAATGGAGATCAGAAGACAGATAAACTATAGATCCACCTATGTGAAGCTGGACTGTAATCCATTCTCTCCTTTGATTAGAGAGCTCAACGTCAGGATGAAAATGGCATATGACCAAGAGCCACACTATTTTCCCAGAAGTTGGGAGGGGGTTTGGGGGTCCCCAACTTTCGGGCTTACTATCAAGCTGCGCAAATTGCTCAATTATCTAAATACCACGCCACTAGAGAATGCCCACTCTGGGTGTCGATTGAAGCAGCTGATCTAGATCCTCTCTCTATAGCCAACCTACTCTGGTTGGACTCCAAATTTTGGTCATATGTAACCAACCCTATCACTAAACACTCCCTGCTTCTGTGGAAAAAACTTAGGGTCTCCCATCATCTCCAATCTCCTCATAATCCGCTCCAGGCATTTCTTAAGAACCCCACCTTCCCTCCTGCCTGGGAATCACCCTTCATGTTCAAAAACTGGGAAGTAGCAAATTTATTTAGATTCCACACTCTGGTTTCCTCTTCTTTCTTCCTCTCCTTTCCTGAATTATGTGAGTCGCATGGCCTACTCTCAGTAGAAATCTTTAGATTCCTGCAAATTAAACATTTTTTCGCCCCATTCTCCAACACCGACTCCCCTCTAAATAGTTTCACGTATTTCGAAAATATCTGCCGTTCTGACCCTCATGCTAGGGGCACCATCTCCTCATTATACCAGACCTTACTCAACAATTCTAAAACGAAACCCCACACATATATTGCTAGATGGGATTCCGATTTGGGGCATCATATAGACGATGCTGACTGGGCTAACATTTGGTCAAACACCCGTTCATCCTCGATTAATGTACTTGCCATGGAAACAAACTACAAAGTTCTCCTCAGATGGTACCTTGTCCCAACTAGAATAGCTAAGTACGTCCCAGCTTACCCTGATAGTTGTTTCAGGGGCTGTCCCGATAAAGGCACCTTCTTTCATATATGGTGGGATTGCTCAATAGCTAAAGCCTTCTGGAAAATAATTTTTGACCTAGCCTCTAGAGCTTTTGGATTCACCATTGAAGCCCACCCAGCCTCAGCCCTACTAAACCTGAAACCAGAGGAATTAACTAGAACTCAATTCAAGCTGTTTCAGCATCTCACAACTGCGGCTAAACAAACCGTTGCAAAAGCATGGAAAACCCCCACACTATTAGAGTCAGAAGTCAAGGGCAGAATGGGCAGGGAACTTACTCACGCAAAGATGGAGGCTATAGATATAGACAGGGTGAGCAGATTTGAAAAAATTTGGAGGCCTTGGGTCTCACATTTCCTGGGTTTTGACGATTCGCTTCTCCTTCCCTGCTGAGTCTGATTCAAATTGACCTTACGAATTAACCTTGTGTATGTTGCGCTGCCCTGCTGTCGTACCCTAGCCAGCCAGACCAGGTGAGTCCATTCATGGTACCTCTCCTTTCTCTTCCCTTGCTCTTACCCTTTTTCTATTGTCTGTCCTATCCCGTCTACACCCCTTCTTTCTTCCTTCTCCGCTTATCCTTTTTTCACCCCTCTTCCTTATCTCCTTCTTCTCTTCCTGTAAGTGCCACACTCTATTTTAATGTGTCCACTATTATGGGCATGATTCAACTGTTGCAAGCAGCCACCTCCCTTTAGTGTCTATTCTCGGTTACCAATAAATAAGTTCTTCATGACATCATTAACCCTGGTAGCACACTGTTTGGGGCCTCATTCTTTGATATACGTGGATACAGTTACTACGTTTATATATTTTTATCCACTCCTGGCACTCCATAGTTAATCTATCCATACCCTTTTTGATATCTAAGTCAAAATTTTCTACAACTATAGTGCAAACCTGAACCCCCATACAGTGCCCTCCTGCCTTCACTGGAAACAATTGTTTGCTTTCAGCCCATCGCAGCTTGCTCCCTTTTGGGGCGGTGGGCGACATCATGTGAACATCGGGGTTAATGGTTATTATCACAAATTAGGGTAGAAGTTTATTTTTTGTGCTGGAGTACATGTCGAAGTCGAAAAGGATGACACTATTTGCTATAAGGCTCTAGTCTGAGTCGTCTCATTCTCTGCCCATTTGTCTTTGCCAATGGTACTCCATCTCCCGACCACCCCCCTTCTTTTTTTCTCCCCCTTTCTCTTTTTTGTTGTCTTACAGTTGTATAATGTATATTCTATGTTGTATACCCCTACATCTGTTAAATCAATAAAATCTTTGACAACCACATCTTCCATAACCCTCTTTTCCCCCCTGGGATGAACATTGAGGCCTTCAGATGGTGGACACAGAAAGGGTTGTACCGAATTGGACACTTTTTTAATGCAGGTGGACCTATTTCTATTCAACATTGTCTAAGAAAACTTGAGATGCCCTCCGAAGAACTGTTCCGATACAGGCAAATTAGACATTATCTCGACTCCATTAGGGCTGCCTCACCTCACCCCCTGACAGTTAAACCCTACGAGCAGTGGTGCTCCTCAGCCATGAACACGAGAGGAGGGATCTCACTCATATATTCTTTGCTCTCAGAGCCGAGCGAAAAAACCTCCTTCATGATAAACTGGGAGAGGGATCTCGACATGGAGTGGGACTTGGAGTCTTGGCATCGTACCATGGAAAATTCAGGTAAGGGGGTCCATAATACAATACTTAAGGAGGCTAATTTGAAGATTATAACACGTTGGTATTTAGTCCCTGAGCGACTAGCTAAACTTTATCCCCAGACATCCCCCCTTTGCTTCAGGGGATGTGAACACCTAGGATCTATCTTTCATATCTTCTGGACTTGTCCAAGAATTAGAAATTTCTGGAATAAAATTTTCCGTTTGATCCGCAGGGTCACGGGAATCCAGGCCCCACTGGATCCGAAATTGGCCCTCCTTGATCAAACGGTTCCTGGGAGTTCCAAAGCGACTAAATACTTCTACTTTGCTTAATTCATAAATCAGCGAAACCTTGAGGGTCCTTG
>BLSH010255450.1:1604102-1616170 GCA_018402905.1 Glandirana rugosa
CTTAACTCCATACATCTCTAAGGTGTAGCTATGAACGATTATATCGCAGACCACCCTGGACCATCAACAGTTCAAAGACGTCCTTCACAGAACACAGGACATGTATACTTCCATCCAAACACTGGTAAAGGAAATTTTCACTCAGGTCTATAAATGGTCAGGAGTGGTCACCCTGAAAGCGGTGGCTCTATTAACCAGCGGGACCACCAAGTCAGTATCTAAACACATAGAACCCTTAATACATCTAAGGCTATAACATAAGGCTATGTGACTCTATGAGTGTAAGAAAGAAGCTTTATTCCAGACGAAGCTTATCTCAAGTGTCGGATGCCTATAACCTTACAATTGTAAAATCCTTCTTCTTGTATCACATGTTTTGATTGTGTATAAAACTAATAAAAAATATTGAAATATAAAATCTTTGACAAAGAAAATGGCATATGAAGCAGACCTTATTTCGAAGAAAGAATGTGAGTATCTCAGTGTATCGGAATACAATATCGGAATCTACATAATTCCCAAGATACACAAATCTATGACTGAACCACCAGGGCGACCAATTATCTCGGTGGCGAAAGTCCCACTGGTGAGGACTGGTAAATATCTGGACTCACTTTTAAAGGAAATGGTCACAAACCTACCTTCATATGTACAGGACACAAGACACTTCCTGCAGAAACTTGACAACTACCAGGTCCCACCAGACGCTATATTAGCAAGTATCGATGTGGAATCTCTACATACCTCAATTCCACACGTCTGGGGCCTAGCAGCCATTGCCCACTTTCTCAGTCAAAATTTTCCACAAATGGGGGCTCAAATGAGTTCTAGAATTCTAGAATTCGTCTTAATGGACAACTACTTCCACTTCCTGGGTGTAAACTACCAACAGGTCAGAGGCACGTCCATGGGTGCCCCATGGGCACCCTCATATGCCTGCCTCCACCTGGATTGGTGGGAGGAGGAGATCATCTACTGTTCCCCGATGTACATTGGCCATGCCCTTCTGTGGCTAAGGTACATTGATGATGTCTTCATCATTTGGAGAGTGACCCCAGAAAGCTTGAAGGAATTTGTCGATGAAATTAACGAAAACAATGGGAACATCAAGGTCACCTTTAATTGTGACAAATACAGGATCCCCTTCCTCGATCTTCTGATTTGGAATGAGAATGGCAAAATAACTAACACTTACTGCAAGGAAACAGCGGCCAATACCCTCTTGGAGGCGGGGAGCCATCACCCCAAATCCCTTATTAAAGGAATCCCAATGGGACAGTTTCTGCAAATTCGGCAAAACTGCACACAAGATCCAAAAGAGACAGGAACAAAGCCACCTGATCCAATTAGAATCATAACTCCCTTTGGGAGTCATTGGGAGTCTGTGAGAACTATACTCTCAAAACACTGGTACCTAATTACTAGAGCTCCAGGGTTATCAGAGATAGTTGGAGACCGACCACTGATGGTGGCAAAATGGGCAAAAAACTTAAATTAACTGGTGAGATATGAGTTTTTCAAACCTACTCCTCGTTCATGGCTGACCAACTTACCCCACCCCAATTAAAGGGCATGTTCCCCTGTGGGAAGTGTAGTATCTGCGCCCATGTTGATCGAACTAAAGTATTAGATTGAGATTAGACACTTTATTAATAGCAACACCAGCAGAGTATTATACATCATTGAATGCCCTTGCCAAAAACTCTATGTGGGCAAGACCAAACGTTCTCTTAAAGTAAGGATAGGAGAATATCTCTCAAACATCCGCGACAAGGATCATAAGAAAACCCTAGCCAAGCACTTTCTTGAATATCACTAAGGTGATATCAAGAATCAAGAATTTGTCAGCCCGCAGAGGAGACTTTAATACAGTCCTGTTCCAGCATGAGAAGGAGTGGATTTTTAGGTTGGGAACCCTTGAGCCCAAAGGGTTAAACAAGGAATTCAGTCTTCAAGTATTCCTAAACCCTTGATTGATTTGTCTCCCCAACATGCGCAGGACATGCAGGAACCTTCTCCAGCATGCACTCAGCTGTCTGGTCAATCCAACCCCCATTTTCCTTTTTCATTTTTCATCCTTCATTTACCTCTTACCGCTTGCCTTCACTTATGACCATATTGGCCACTAGTATCCAATTGCCATAACTTTTTATGTTGTCTGTATGATTTTGTATTATACTGTATAATGTCATTTTGTTGTCATTCCTCACACCTGGTGGAGAGTGCAACACTCAAGGAGTTTAGTCACTCACCTTCATGGACAGGGTGTGTCCAATTAAGAAAATACTTCCTTTGTGAACACTCCATAACTTATAAAAGTCTTGAAGTAAGATGGGCGCCTTACCCTAAAAAAGTTTGCAGCCTCAGCGAATGAAACACATACCCTGCTCATCATGTCAGACATGTCCTTCCTTCCTTTGCCTGGTACAGTCTGGAGGAATGAAGGGAGAGGGGAGACATGATTGAAACCTTTAAATACATCAAGGGGGTGAATAAGGTTCAGGAGGGCAGTCTTTTCAATATGAAACCAAAATCAAGAACTAGCGGACATGACCTCAAACTAACTGGGGGGAAGTTCAAAACTAATCTTAGAAAGTATTATTTTACTGAAAGGGTGGTTGATGATTTGAATAAACTACCAACAGAGGTTGTGAGACAGTCAACAGTAAATGGCTTCAAACATGCTTGGGATAAACATAAATTCATAGTCAGACAACAAGGTTAATGTAAAAAAAATAAATAAATAAATAAATAAATAAATAAAAAGGGGCAGACTCGATGGACTACTCAGTCTTTTTCTGCCGTCACTTTTCTATGTTTCTATGTTTCTACACCACTTTGTGCCAACCCAATTTAGGGTGACCAGCATCTCCCTCCTTCCTGAATCAGGATATGCCTTCCTGAATCAGGACAAGTACTTTTTTACTACTACTATTCCTTTATATTGGCGTTTGGAATTTACAATTTAGATATTGGAAGAACAATTTACCACCAGGAAATACTTTTAGATAAATAGTGCATTTTATATATAGCTAGATAGATCAGACCAAAATGAGGGACAAATGAGGAGGAAAGAGGGACAGAGGGAATTTGTTCTGAATGAGGGACAGTCCCTCAAAATCAGGGACAGTTGGGAGCTATGCACACTGTGTAAATCAGTAAGTCTGCCTGCAACATACAGCTCATGATCTGTAATTCCTGCCAGCAGTGTTTTTAGTCCACTGCTTGCTATCACACCTGGTAAGGTCAGCCATAGCGTCTATACACTGCACATCACGTCCATCAAGCTGTCTTTTACCTGCTATTCGCTGTCTGCTATTACACTCCTTGACTTTGCCATAGGAAGGCTGCATACAGCATATTTGGTTCACAGAGATGTACACTGTTTGTTTTGCTTATTATTTACCTGTTGTGGGTCACAGTATGTTGTAAAGTAGTGATGGTGATTGCCCAGATCTATGTATGGCCTTCGGGAGCTGACATAGTACCGACAGCCCGTCGCTGACTCAACACTGACCCCTAGGCATAGCACTACATTAAACCAGTTCCCTACCGGCCCATAGTAAAATGACGTAATTTACTTTAGAGATTGATATCTCAGAGATGCCTGCAGCTGCAGGCCTCAATGAGGTATCATTCTCTTCAGCCGGCGATTCCCTTCACCATAAGAATGATCATAGCGGCTGCCCAGCCATTTGATCGTTCTTACAGGCAGCGGGAGGGGACACCCCCCCTCCCGCCGCCACCCGGTGCCTTTACCGACTCACCTCAGCGATCGGTGAGTCAGAGGACGGAACCGCCGCGGCCAGAAGGAAGTACCATTGAGATGCGAGGGATAGATCATCCCCCGTCATCTCTATGGCTCTCGGCAACAGTAAACAAAGCCGGTTTTCCGGCTAGAAAGCATCAGATCATTATTTTTTTTTTTATCTGATGCTTTCCAGCTTGGAGGAGAGGTGTGAGGTCTTATAGACCCCACACCTCTCCATAAAGGGTACCTGTCATGCAATATTTCTATTACAAGGGATGTTTACATTCCTTGTAATAGGAATAAAAGTGATCAAGTTTTTTTTTTTTTTAAAGGGAAAGTGCAAAAATAAAAAAAATAAAATAAAATAAACAATAAAAAAAAATTAAAGCGCCCTTGTCTCCGTTAGCTCGCACGCAGAAGCGAACGCATACGTAAGTCGCGTCCGCATACGTAAGTCGCGTCCGCATATGTATAAATGACGTTCAAACCACACATGTGATGTATCGTCGCGATCATTAATTAGAGCAATAATTATAGCACTAGATCTCCTCTGTAACTCTAAACATGTACCCTGTAAAAATTGTTAAAGCCTTGCCTATGGGGACTTTAAAGTACTGAAGTTTGGCGCCATTCCACGAGCGTGCGCAATTTCAAATCGTGACATGTTGGGTATCTATTTACTCGGCGTAACATCCTCTTTCACACCATGCAAAAAAATTGGACTAACTTTACTGTTTTGTTTTTTTTTAATGCATGAAACTGTTTTTTTTTTTTTTAAAACGCGTTTGAAAAATTACTGTGCAAATACCGTGCAAGATAAAATGTTGCAATGACCGCCATTTTATTCCCTAGGGTGTCTGCTAAAAAATATATATATAATGTTTGGGGGTTCTGAGTAATTTTCTAGCAAAAAAATTCTGTTTTTTACATAGAGCAGCAAAGTACCAGAATTCGCCTGTAAGGAAGGGGTTAATATTGCGGTTTTCATGTGTTTTTATATGAGACTATGTTTATTTGTTAAGATCCATTCAGATAAACATAGGAGGAGACAGAGGTCACCCTTTCCAGTGTACAGCGTTCCCTGATGACACAACGGGGGTTACCTGTCACACACCCCCTCTATTAGCCTGAGATCTCCTGCAGGGTGCTCTTGTGGTTCATTTGTGTGGGAGGATGTTTTTGAGGGCAACGTTGTCCTGGTTTTAGAATTTTAGGTGTTGATCTGCTTGTCATATGTGTCTTTTTTTTCAATAAAGATTTTTGATATTTCCCAAAAATTTGTTTATCCTGTGGTTACGCCGCAGCCATGCCTACCAAGTATCCCCACCAGAACACTTTTTGAAGACTGGTTCTCTGTCCCCTTCTCTTGTTTCCTATATCTATCCATTGTTCTAGGGCCTTCTTGGTGCAGGGTACCACCCCTAAGGGGTTAGATGGCCTCCCCACCCTGCACAAAAGCACTTACTGCTCTGTGCTACGATTCCAAGGCTAGACTCCACATCCCCCCTCTCTTCCTTTTGAAGAACGGGATATAACAAAATGGCTAAGCCTTATTGTTGATAAAAGATGTAGACTGAGGCTTAGCCGTGACGTCATATCCGGTTCTTCATCCGTCCTACTCCCTTTAGCTTGGTTCAGTGGCGATGAATAGCGGAGTGATACAGCAGAGCTAATTGTGTTGGTGCCATGCGCAACATGTGAGTAGCACTTGTATGTTTTTAGAAACATTATTTTGTTAATACAACCTACTGCACTATGTTACACTGTCTGGCATATTTTAACCCTATCATGTTGGAGTGAAACTACCAAGGTGATCACAAGGCTGGGATAATAAGAAGTGGAAGATATCCGACAGCAGGGATTACGGTGTATAGGCCGCTTGTCTTACACTTGCTTCTGGTAAGTGTACACTTCACCTGGGCTGTGGAAAGAGCACCTATTCACTGGATTGGAAGAATTTAGTGTATCACTTATGATGTCACATGGTGACCTAAGGGAGCGTTGGAAACAAGATTGAGTGGAATCGGCTTCATTTTTCCTTCTGGTATGCATTTGTTTGGACTTGTTTGGTCACGAATAAGGCAATGGTTAGAGCTTATGCAGTTATGGTTTTATGTTTTTTTTGGATTTTGATCTACAGTTGTTTCTTTTGTAGCAAAACCTAGCAACTACCTTTTCTATTTTATATTGGTATATGAGGTGTATTTACACATTTTGGGTGGGCAGCTGGTTTGATTCTGACAGGTTTATTGTTTTTTGCTGTTTTTTTTAATTGTTTTTCATACCTTTTGAGGAACTATAATAGAAGGCGCCCCCATTTGTGCACCCCATAAATAGTTTTAACATACTTACAGAATGAGAGAAAAGCATGATGACCTCTGCAATGTGCTCTATCTCCATCATTGTACGTTTGTAGGTTGGGGGTAGGTTCATGACTAAACTGTATTGCATAACTGCAGTAAAAAAAAAAGCAAGATCACCTACCTGGTCATGTTGTTTAGCTTTGATCTCAAGAATGACTAACCATATTTACAAATATTTTGGCAGGTAAACCACTCACAAACGAGTTGCTGTAACTGTTAGTCTGAAGTTCAGCTTTGAAGATCAAATTGCCCTAAAAAGCGTTGAATATTTATACTTTTTAGATTATCCAGGCCCAGACAAGCCATAGGGCAGACCCGGTATTTGCACGGTGGGCCGGGGCTGCCTGGTCCATGGCTTGTTGAGCAGGCAGAACAGCCTGAAGGTAAGCGGCGACAGGGTTAACAGACCACAGCCGCCGCTCACCTCCCACTATGTGGCTGTGCCTGTGTCTCCTCCGGCCGGCTGCAGGGCTGAGATATGTGTCTCTTTCACACACAGCCCAGCCTCAGAGCCAGCAATGATATTCCCCTCTGCCCCACCCTCCGCACACACACATGGACAGACAGAAGAGGAGACAGAGCTCATCTGCTCCTTTTCCTCCTCTGCCCCTCTCCTTCTGTGTCTGCCTGTGGGTGGGAAGTTTGAAGCAAGAAGAAGAAAGGTGCTCTTAAATGATGTTTCCTTAGCTTTCTGCATGGCTGCTGAGGTGGTTAAGGGTGGTTTTGATAACCCTGTCCCATTAGGGCAGTTGGAAAAGTCAGGGAATTGACAAAGCATGGTTAGGTTTGCTTCTCGGTGCCCTTCCTTGTTGGCTGATAGATGCAGTAACATTTTTACAGTATCTCACAAAAGTGAGTACACCCCTCACATTTTTGTAAATATTTTATTATATCTTTTTCATGTGGCAATACTGACGAAATGACACTTTTCTACAATGTAAAGTAGTGAGTGTACAGCTTGTATAACAGTGTAAATTTGCTGTCCCCTCAAAATAACTCAACACACAGACAATAATGTCTAAACCTCTGGCAACAAAAGTGATTACACCCCTAAGTGAAAATGTCCTAATTGAGTCCAAAGTGTCAATATTTTGTGTGGCCACCATTATTTTCCAGCACTGCCTTAACCCTCTTGGGCATGGAGTTCACCAGAGCTTTACAAGTTGCCACTGGAGTCCTCTTCCACTCCTCCATGACGACATCATGGAGCTGGTGGATGTTAGAGACCTTGCGCTCCTCCACCTTCCATTTGAGGATGCTCCACAGATGCTCAATAGGGTTTAGCACTCATACGTCTATTTCCCAAAGACAACCTCTAAATATGAGGCTGAGCATGTGCACTCAACTTATTTGGTCCACCATGGCGAGGCCTGTTCTGAGTGAAACCTGTCCTGTTAAACCACTGTATGGTCTTGGCCATCGTGCTACAGCTCAGTTTCAGGGTCTTGGCAATCTTCTTAAAGCCTAGGCCATCTTTATGTAGGGCAACAATTCCTTTTTTCAGATCCTCAGAGTTTTTTGCCATGAGGTGCCATGTTGAGCTTCCAGTGACCAGTATGAGAGAGTGAGAGCGATAACACCAAATTTAACACACCTGCTCCCCATTCACACCTGAGACCTTGTAACACTAAGGAGCCACATGACACTGGGGAGGGAAAATGGCTAATTGGGTCCAATTTGGATATTTTCATTTAGGGGTGTACTCACTTTTGTTGCCAGCGGTTTAGACATTAATGGCTTTATGTTGAGTTATTTTGAGGGGACAGCAAATTTACACTGTTATACAAGCTGTACACTCACTACTTTACATTGTAGAAAAGTGTTATTTCTTCAGTGTTGTCACCCTCTCCCCTGCTTCCCAGTATATAAACTAATTTAACCCCTTCACGCCAACAGTATGCAAATATGTGACCTCTCGGCGGATGAATGCCGAGCGGCCGCATATTTGCATACCACAGTGCAAACACAGCTCCCGGCACAATTGCCAGAAACTAATGGAAAGCTCTAGAGTGCTGGTTGCAGAGGTCACGTGATCATAAACCCCGCCCCGTCTCTCTTCATCAGAAACCTCTTAAAGGGCCAGGAGGCACCAGTGCAAAGGGGTTAAGGGGTGCTCTGTGGACTCTGATGCAAGGGAGGCTTTGGTGAGCAGAGACCCTCTTATATCAGAGCTCAACTTTACACCAGAGCTTCCCTTAAATCATGGTTCCCAGAACATCCCTTACATCAGAGCTCCCCTTTACATCAGAGCTCCCCTTAAATCAGGGTTCCCTTTTACATTATAGTAAACAAAGCTCCCCCTTTCAGTGTATGTGGAAATTCTTTGGACTCTATGGGGACTCTGTGGAATGTGACGTAAGGTGGGCTCTGGGGTCTTTAATGTAAGGGAGCAGGGAGTGGGAGGAGCTGAAGATCTGCACAGTGAGCAGAGAGTAAAAGGGGACACAGTGATTAGAGAGAAAGGGTGGGGGTTGTGATTGCTAGGGACACCTTAATGTAAAGGGGACATTGTGATATAAAGGGGACTACACTGTAATTATAACAGTGCCCCTTTACAGTGCAGTTCCCTTTACATTACAGCAGTTTGGAGGACCGACTCTGTGAATAATCTGGCACCAACTGCCCCCCAGATGCCTACAAACCCCACCCCACCCGCTCCCTGGAAAAATTAGCTGCTCAGTCTAAAATGCCCGGGCCTATTTTTTGTCCCAGTCCGGGCCTGAGATTGTCCCACATCTTTTGTACAGACTAAATCTTTTGCCTGCCACTATATTACATGGCAAGTCATATCAGCAAACAAGAGTCTGCCAAAAACAAAATAATAGCTTACTTGAGCTACATAGATTATTGTTACTCATACAGCAAAATTAAAAAGAAATGGAAGGATTATATATTTGGTTAGTAAACAAAGTTCAAATGCCGCTTTAGGTGAAGTCTTCAGCTTGTACCTTGCGAGTATAGCTCAAGGGTGCCTGCACAGACCGTCTGCAGACATAGACAAGTGAATAAGTCTGAAATCGCTGTACTCCTTGATAATCCTTAGTGTGTTTTATTAAAGCATCACAGACACTGTTGGAACAACTGATGGAATGCATTTCACGCTAATTACAGCACTTCCTCAACCACCTGTGTCATACTGAAACTGACTACTATATGCAGGCAGTACACCATGCAATATATGCAATATATGTGCAGCAAGAATGGGAGGACATCATATGACGTACTTCCAGAACAAGAGCGGCTCCACCTAGCCGTCATTGTACAATAGGCCGGACGGGAACAGGTTAACCTCTTAAGGACTGCCCTACATACATATACTGCGGCAGGGCGGCCCTTAAGCACAAAATCACGTACTTGTACATTATTTTTTTTCTTCGAGTCTGGGGCACGTCGCCGGAGCCCCGCTTCTGCTGTGATTGGACACCAATCAGCGGGTACGGTGGACCCGATGTCCGCCGGAAACCCGGCGATTGTTCAGAGAGAGGCAGATCGCCGCTCTGCTAGTAAACATGACAGAGATCCTGTGTTTCTGCTAAGCAGGAACATGGATCTCTGTCTTCCTACAGTTAAACTATCCCCCACACAGTTAGAAAACACTCCCAGGAAACACATTTAACCCTTTTGATCACCCCTGATGTTAACCGCTACCAACCAGTGTCATTAGTACAGTGACAGTGCATTTTTGGCACTGATCACTGTATTATTGTCACTGGTCCCCAAAAAGTGTCACTTAATCACTTAGACACAATTTCGCAGTCCCACTAAAAACTGCTGATCGCTGACATCACTAGTAAAAGACAAACTCCATAAATCTATCCCATAGTTTGTAGATGCTATAACACATGTAGCAGAATACCTATTGGCCTAAATTAATGAAAAAAAAAATGTTTTATAGCAGAAAGTAAAAAATATATATATTTTTAAATTGTTGGTCTTTTTTTGTTTATAGAGCAAAAAA
Source organism: Glandirana rugosa (assembly GCA_018402905.1). Classification (NCBI taxonomy): domain Eukaryota; kingdom Metazoa; phylum Chordata; class Amphibia; order Anura; family Ranidae; genus Glandirana; species Glandirana rugosa. The sequence goes on from BLSH010255450.1 coordinate 1,614,175, forward strand.
TAAAAACTGCAGAGGTGATCAAATACCACCAAAATAAAGCTCTATTTTTGGGGAAAAAAGGATATCAATTTTTTTCTTGGGGTACAGCATTGCAGGGGCGCGCAATTGTCAATTAAAGCAGTGTTTCTCAACTCCAGTCCTCCAGGCTCCCCAACAGGTCATGTTTTCAGGCTTACCATTATTTTGCACAGGTGATTTGATCAGTTTCACTGCCTTAGTAACTACCACAGCCATTTAATCTGAGGGAAATCCTTAAAACATGACCTGTTAGGGCTCCTTGAAGACTGGAGTTGAGAAACACTGCGTTAAAGCAATGCAGTGCCGTATCGCAAAAATTGGCCTGGTCTTTAAGGGGGTAAACCTTCCAGAGCTGAAGAGGTTAAAGCAGGTTCAAACCCTAAATGCCATATTCATGGGTATATCTTTATTGAGTCCATTTAACCCTTAATGTGGTGGGAGGGTGCTTGGATGGTTATTCATATAGCTGTATCAGCCAAGTTATATTCATATTTCCCAAGCAATACAGTCACTTAGCCCAAGTTCCCACTGACAGCAGGAATGAAACTCGCACGATTTCATTCCCGCATGTCAGTCCCGACTTCAGGGGTGATCTGTTGCACAGATGTCTATGGAAATCGCACCCCGAAGTCGCCAAAAGTAGTACAGAAACTACTTTTGGGAATCCGTGTGGCACGACAAATGCAGTGTCGCACCGATTTGGAAGGTGCCACTGCCGGCAATTGCTGCAAATTTGGCATGCGATTTGACATATCACAAATCGCATCCTAAATCGCTCCGATGTGAACATAGGCCTAAATTCCACTCAGTATTGGTCCCATATGTTCTAAAAAAGAGTAAATGTATATAAGATACATATACAGTACATATAATGGGCATTACTAGGGATGAACTACCGCCTCAATCAGAACCAGAATCAGAAAGTTTCCTTCAGGTCTGGTATGGATTTTAAAGGGGACACCATACAGAAAAAGTCATTTGCTCCCACAATATTTATACTTTTATTATTATTATACAGGATTTATATAGCGCCGACAGTTTGCGCAGCGCTTTACAATATTAGGGCAGACAGTACAATTACAATGCAATTCAATACAGGAGGAATCAGGGGACCCTGCTCGTTAGACCTTACAATCTAGGAGGGAGGGTTAAATGATACAAAAGGGCAGTAAACTGCGGGGGATGAGCTGATTGAGAAAAAAGGAGTGTAGTTATTAGGTGGTGGCAGGATAGGCTTCCCTGAAGAGAAAAGTTTTCAGGGATCGCTTGAAGGTGGATAGATTTGGGGACATTCTGACCGATTGGGGTAGAGAGTTCCAGGGGATGGGAGAGGCTCGGGAGAAATCTTGGAGGTGAGTATGAGAGGAGGTGATGAGGGAGCTGGAGAGCAGGAGGTCTTGGGAGGAGCGAAGAGGACGGTTAGGTTGGTATTTTTAGACAAGGTTGGTGATGTAGCTGGGAGCAGAGTTGTGGATGGCTTTGTAGCTGATTGTTAGTATTTTAAATTTAATTCGTTATACCAAGCAATTTGGGTCTGGTATGGATTTTAACTGCCTCAGGACCGCCCACCGTCAAATGACGGCGGAGCGGTCCTGCTCTCCCAGCGGGTGGACGTCATATGACGTCCTCCCTTTAAGCCGGGATTGCGTGCGATCGGGCGCGCGCATCCCAGCTCTGTCGGTGTCGGCGTGTCCCCAGGACACGCCGCTTCACCGACAGGGGTGAACAGCCATTGGTTATGGCTGTTCACCACGTGATCGGCTGCCGGCCGCCGACTATGGACACAGCCACTGTCCGTCACAAGGGGCCCTTGTGCGGCGGTGGCTGTGCGTGCGCGTCGCGCGAGGGCTAACGCGCGTACGCGGCACGCTTGCCGCCCGCACGGCAAACACTAGTCGACACTGAAGCAGTGTCGGCTAGTGCACCACTTGTCGGTATTGGTTACCGACAAGTGGGGACAGCCACTTCGCCGCACAGG
>BLSH010255450.1:1618504-1632085 GCA_018402905.1 Glandirana rugosa
CTCCAGGGAGGATCGTTTTTTTTTTGGGAGGGTACAACTCCTGTACACCAAACTATATCAAATCATCACCCCTTACGTGTGTAAGGGGATGGTGAAAGGAAAGGTCGGTCTGTTACAAAAGTCTAGTCCCAGACCACACTTAAAACCCCCTTGAATGAAGTAACAAAAAAAGAACAAAAAAAAACGTAAGTTAAGGGGAAATTGGTGTTGTCATGGACCGTGCTTTTGGGGGAAGGACAGGTCCGGTAAAAAGTCGAAAGTCGCGATAGTGTTACTTACTGTTAATGAGTCAGTACGTTGTGCCATGGGTAAACCCCCTCCTAGTGATTAAATACCACCAAAAGAAAGCTCTATTTGTGTGAAAAAAAGGACGCAAATTTCATATGGGTACCGTGTTGCATGACTGAGTAATTGTCATTCATTGTGATAGCGCTGAAAGCTGAAAAATGGCCTGGACAGGAAGGGGGTTTTCGTGCCAGGTACTGTTGTGGTTAAAGGGGAATTGAATGCAAAAAAAAACAAGAAAAAAACAATGAAGTAAGTTCCCCCAAAATTCACACCAGACCCTGATCTGAAAACATTGTCTGGCTGGAAAGGAAAGTGGTAGGGGAATGTGTGCATTCCCCACTACTAAACTATATCAAACCACATGTCCTCAACATGGGAGGGTTTTTTTTTTGCTAGGAGGGACCTCCCTTTCAAAGCACCTTGTCCCCATTTTGATGAGGACCTCTTCATCCGAACCCCTTGCCCATTGGTTTTGGAGGTCTACAGATAGGGAGCACATCGGGCGGCACAGTGGTGTAGTGGATAGCACTTTTGCCTAGCAGCAAAAAGGGGTGCTGGTTCAAAAACTACCTGCCTGGAGTTTGCATGTTCTCCCTGTGCCTGCGTGGGTTTCCTCCCACACTCCAAATACATGCTGGTAGGTTAATTAGATCCTGTATAAATTGGCCCTAGTATATGTATGAATGTGAGTTAGGGACCTTAGATTGTAAGCTCCTTGAGGGTAGAGACTGATGTGAATGCACAATGTATATGTAAAGCGCTGCGTAAATTGACTGTGCTATATAGGTACCTAAAATAATAATAATAATAATACTTTTTAGAATCACCTTTGGCTGCAATTACAGCTGCAAGTCTTTTTGGGAATGTCTCTACCAGCTTTGCACATCTAGAGAGTGACATTTTGCCCATTTTTCTTTGCAAAATAGCTCAAGCTCTGTCAGAATGGAGAGCGTCTGTGAACAGCAATTTTTCAGTCTTGCCACAGATTCTCAACTGGATTTAGGTCTGGACTGTGACTGGGCCATTCTAACACATGAATATGCTTTGATCTAAACCATTCCATTGTAAATCTGGCTGTATGTTTAGGGTCGTTGTCCTGCTGAAACCTCCGTCCCAGTCTCAAATCTTTTGCAGACTAACAAGGTTTTCTTCCAAGATTTCCCTGATATATATATCCTTGTCTAACATAACTTTTAGGCTTCATGCATATAGGACATTAAAAAGAAAGTCCAAAAAACTTCAGTAGCTTATCAGTGATTTTTTTCAGCTGTTATTAGTGTTATATTACCGGCGATTTTGCACGTTTTTTTGCATTTTTAAAGGGCCAGCGTTTTGTTTTTTTTCCCTCAATTGATCTAACATGTCCAAAAATGTTGGGGATTGACGTTTAGCGTTTTTGCGCATTTTTGATCCTTTTTGAGCATTTGAATGTTTTTACAGCTGAAAAACGTCTCTCAGAACCCACTAGTCTTGGTTTTTTTTAGCTCAAAAACGTCACTGCTAAAAACAGTTGATAACAGCCTATGTGTGCATGAACACATAGGATAACATGATGGAGAGTTTATTGGCTGTAGAAAAAATGTCTGCAGCTAAAAACAGCAGCTGTAAAACAGTCAAAAAATGTCCTGTGTGCCTGAGGCCTTAGATAAATTTTACAATGTTAACTCAAAATTTATACTTGCTAAAAAAATGATAGAAAGAAAATGTAGTTTCCCTTTGATAGATAATTAAAAGGGCATTATACCCCATGCCCCACTATCTTATCTCTATTATATGCTGTGTTCTACACCTGTACCCCGTTGTTTCGTGGCCAGCACCGAGTTTGGGTGGGACTACTTATCAATGGGCTAGTACCTATTACCTAGCGGCTGTTAGGCTATACTTTGTTGAATGATCGTATATGTACCAAACTGTGACCCGCATTACTTTGTTATGTATACTGAAAATATCAATAAAAATGATTGCTAAAAAAAAAAAAAAAAAAAGGGCATTATAGAGTGACAAACACATATATGTATGCAGTATAACTATTCAACAGAGACCCTTTCTCTTGATCATGGAATGGTGAGAATGGAAGCTTTATTTATACCATGTAAGGTAAATTCCATATGAACAGCACAACTGTTCGCAAACAAAGAGAAAGTAATCAAAATGCAATGCATTTCTAGCCCATAGGTGAATATATTTGTATTATTTCTGAGACTACAAGGTTTTTTTTTCAAATGTATCTATGTAACAGTAAATCAGCATAAAGAATCTAGGTTACTTAACAAATAAGGCTGATGACTACAAAAGCAAATATATGGTTTCGCTAACCTTGTTTGATTGTGTGGAGGGAGAAAGCATTGTCTTGATGTCTGATGCTGTCTGAGTAGCTTTCATCTCTACTATGTAGAATCTGCTCATAGGGAAAAAAATCAATATTACAAGACAGTGTTTGATCCAATATGTAAATACAAAACTGCCCTGCCAACTATTTCAACCTTTCATTTTATGCCATTTGTGGCTCTGCCTAAGGTAGAATAAATGATAAATCCATTATATTGATTCACCCAGAAACTAATAAGGCATTTTGTTACATTAAGAATATGACAAAGATCAAATAAGATAATTGGAAAGATGGGAGTTGCTGCCTGTACATATCACATGAATGGTACATGTTAAAATTAGTCATTTAGTGCCTGTTAGCTAAAATGTATAGATGGAAACACTATAGGTGCTTTTCCTGGATTAGCCAAGAACTCAAGAGAGCTTATAATATGCTGTGCATTTATCAATACAAGTTTGAAATCCTTTTTTTTTAAGGAAGCTCTCAAATCTTTTTATTTTTTGTATTTTTTTTTTTTTTTTAGTTTTTGATGGCTTGCAATGATCCTCATGCAGAAGCTGCACTGCCTGTTATTACCAGACCAACCTATACCCCAGTAGAATGCATATTAGAGGGCAGATGAGTTAAATAAAACAAATAAAATATGAGCAGTTTGCAGTTAAACATCATAAACAAACAAATATTGTCATTGGTAATATTATTAAAATTGCCATTGGTAATGCAACCATAAGTGCAATGCATTTTTAAAGTAGAGAAAGCATCAGAAGCTTAGGCGCTTACACATGGCTGAAGAAGGTTTATCAAGAACTCCATAGGAGGAGGAAGAATGGGAATGGATAGGGATATGGATGATACAAGGGAAGGTAAGAAAAACAAACAAACAAATATTAGCCATATCAAAGTCTTCTTCATTTTTGAGCTAAAGTGAATTTAGCATCTGATCTACTTTAAATATTAAATGTATGCATTTAAAGTAATGTGTACGCATAAGGCCTAATACACACGGGCATAATAGCAAAACATCGGGACCGACATCAGGCAAAAGTCTGAGTCAAAAATGCGATTTCTTCTGCGTTTTGCATCAGCATTAATGCGCGTTAGTGAGCGTCAATGAGCGTCGGCATCAATAGGCGTTTTGTTTAAAAAAACATTCTCTGCTATTTTTTAACCTGAAAACGCTGGCGCTAAAAATGACGGTCAACGTTGCTACGGCGTTAATGCGAATTAGTGAGCGTTTTGCCGGCTCAGCGTCATAACGCTACAGCCTCGGAGTGCACTGGTTGTAGAGTATAAGCATGTATTTTCTCTTACAGAAATCAAAGAACTATCTAAAAATGCCTTTATCTGCTTTTTTTCATGAAAAAGTTGGAGCAATCTTTGTTCAGGCATCTTTGTTCAGGCATTATCCATTGTCAGTATCTACTTCCTGGACTAAGAGGGTGGCTTCAAGATGACATAATCTTGTAAATCCTGGTGCCTGTGCAGTACTTGGGTTTACCCCTCACCTTGTGACTTGCCAAAAGTTAAATGTTGTAGTCTGTAGTAACTGCTTCTTCTTACCTGCATCAGAGTTCTGGCATCATTACAGCCTAGACAAAATCAATTGACTTTAATGATAAAATGCACAACTTTTTAAAAAATATTTATTATTGCTTTATACTGTGACAATTTATTCACCCAGACTTGTAGAGTTTACAGAGTTGTAAAGTCTCAATGTTTTTCACCTTAATGCATTCTATATATTAAGGTGGCGCTAAAAAAGTCCAAGGTAATGACTTAGGTCAATAATCCTTCATAGTACTAATAACTGGATACAGTCCCATATGTGGTTCAATATAAATGCTGTTTATCTAAAATGTAGATCAATATGTAGTGTAATATAATTCTGTGACTTCCACTCATATACGGTGCAGACCACCACCCCCTGGAAGAAAGATAAATGGGTACTCTTATCGGAAAGCAGTTGGAGCCAAGCCTGTCAAAAACTCAGCGCTAGTTGTCATCAGGAAGCTTCTTATCCCAGGTAAACGTCACAACCGTAGGAACTTAGACCCGGTGTTCCACACTCAGTGCTGGCAGTCCTCAGGGAACTTTTTACCCAGGTAGGTTACACAGCTTTCCATATGGTGGGGTCCCACATCAATAACTCGGTAAGTATCCCAATGTTGGAAAAGAGGTCTAAGGAGGCCTCAGCTAAACCTCCTTAGACCTCTAATGTTTGGGGGATGAGACAGGAAGAGGCATTGTATATGGAGAGGTACTCTTTTCCAACATTGGGATACTTACCGAGTTATTGATGTGGGACCCCACCATATGGAAAGCTGTGTAACCTACCTGGGTAAAAAGTTCCCTGAGGACTGCCAGCACTGAGTGTGGATACACTGGGTCTAAGTTCCTTCGGTTGTGACGTTTACCTGGGATAAGAAGCTTCCTGATGACAACTAGCGCTGAGTTTTTGACACGCTTGGCTCCAACTGCTTTCCGATAAGAGTACCCATTTATCTTTCTTCCAGGTGGTGGTGGTCTGCACCGTATATGAGTGGAAGTCACGGAATTATATTACACTACATATTGATCTACATTTTAGATAAACAGCATTTATATTGAACCACATATGGGACTGTATCCAGTTATTAGTACTATCATGGATTATTGACCTAAGTCATTACCTTGGACTTTTTTAGGGCCGCATTTTTTATCTCTGTTCTTGTTACAATTTTGGTTATCATTGTCGTGCTGGCTGCTATACGTGTTGTGTTTTACAGGTAGCGCAGTATTGTCTTAAACCATCTCTATATATTAAGGTGAAAAACCTTCTGTGTTGCAGCTGCCCCCCAGACCCCCCCCTTTTACATAACCTGAACCCGATCGTTCCATCATCAAGGATGAGCCCAGCAGTTGTCTTGGGTCTTCATTGGATAGATTGATAGCAGCAGGAGCCACTGACTTCCGCTACTGTCAATCATATCCAGTGATATGGTGGCTGGGAGGCGGGGCTGAGTCCTGCTGTTTGTGTCAAAGGACGCAGCAGTACTCGGGAACACACCCTCACGGGTTCCCCCATGGAAAGCGCCTATCCGAGGGAGCAACCAATGAAGAGGAGGAGCATGGAGCGCTGCCGGGAGACCCCAGAAAAGGAGGATCAGGGCTGCTCTGTGCAAAACCCTTGCACAAAACAGGTAAGTATGACATGTTTGTTATTAAAAAAAAAAACCTTTACAAATCACTTTAAAGTGTATCTGTGTATGTATAGCCAAAACTTTTTTGTTTGGGACATTGTAGGGTTAGATCTCTGCAACGTGTTTATTGCTGTATGTGTCACCTAGAGATTCACCCTTACTATTTGTCCTATTGACTTTTTGTCACTGAAACAGAACATAATGGAAAAATTCTAAAGTTGCCGCCAGAACTAGAGATAAAAGTACATCTTTCAATGGGTACACCTATTGTAATGACAACTTTGCTCTTTTCCTGTTGTATCTGTGGGATAGAAAGTGAAGGAAGATCCTCCCAATACGACATGAACAACAAAATAATAAACTGAGGTTTAACCATTCCTTATTCTATCCAAAAATATAAAATAGTTTTGCCGGTACATATACTTTAAAGTGGTTGTAAAGTTTTTTGTTTTTTTTTAAAATAACAAACATGTTATACTTACCTGCTCTATGCAATGGCATTGCACAAAGTGGCCCCAAACCTTCTTTCTGGAGTCCACCGCCAGCGATTTTGGCTCCTCCTCTTCTGTGTCTGCCACCATAACAAACTGCTGGCTTTGGGCTTGCTCACAGGCTGTACTATGTGTGTCCATAGATACACACAACTCTGCCCCACCCTCTGCTCCCTCCTTACAGGATTTGATTGACAGCAGCAGGAGCCAATGGCTGTCCTTGTGAGGAGAGAAACACGGACCAGCGCCTGCAGATGGGCACAGCACAGGATTGAGACTCAGGTAAGTATATAGGGGGTGATACAGCGAATGCATTATGGTAAAAATGTCTTGCATTTAAAACTGCTTTAATGAATGGTTCTTTTTTATATACCAGCCTGACATTTGGGCCGGTATCTCCATATCCAATAGGTTACAAGAATATGGGTCCTCACTGCTTGCATGCTCATGTTCCCTCCAGCATTTGAAGGGTGCCTAAAAAGTAATTGGCTTTCTCTTTAAAATGCCAGGCCAGTGCTGCCAGACACTATGCTAATGCAAATGTCTAGTTCCAAGGCAATTGTGCTAAAATGTGCAACATACAGTTCCTTGAAAAAGTATTTACACCCTTTGAAATTTTCCACATTTTGTCATGTTACAACCAAAAATGTAAAATGTATTTTATCTGATAAACCAACACAAAGTGTCACATTAATTGTGAAGTGGAAGGAAAATAATAAATGGTTTTCACGTTTTTTTACAAATAAATATCTGAGAAGTGTGGGCTGCATTTGTATTCAGCCTACTTCACTCTGATACCCCTAACTAAAATCTAGTGTAACCATTTGCCTTCAGAAGTCCCCTAATTGGTAAACAGAGTCCACCTGTGTGTAATTTAATCACATTATACATACAGCTGCTCTGTGAAGCCCTCAGAGGTTTGTTAGAGAACCTTAGTGAGCAAACAGCATCATGAAGGCCAAGGGACACACAAGACAGGTCAGGGATAACTTTGTGGAGAAGTTTAAAGCAGGGTTAGTTTATAAAAAGACATCCCAAGCTTTGAACATCTCACAGAGCACTGTTTAATCTATCATACGAAAATGGAAATAGAGTATGGCACAACTGCAAATCTAACAAGACATGGCCATCCACCTAAACTAACAGCCGGGGCAAGGAAAGCATTAATCATAGAAGCAGCCAAGAAGCCCATGGTAACTCTGGAGGAGCTTAAGAGATCCACAACTCAAGTGGGAGAATCTGTCTACAGGAGAACTATTAGTCATGCACTCCACAAATCTGGCTTTTATGGAAGAGTGGCAAGAAAAAAGCCATTGTTGAAAGAAAGCCATAAGAAATCCCATTTGCAGTTTGCAAGAAGCCATGTGGGGGACACAGCAAACATGTGGAAGAAGGTGCTCTGGTCGGATGACACCAAAATGGAACTTTTTGGCCTGAAAGCAAAATGCTATGTGTGGCAGAAAACGAACACTGCACATCAGCCTGAACACACCATCCCCACCATGAAACATGGTGGTGGCAGCATCATGTCGTGGGGATGCTTTTCTTCAGCAGGGACAGGGAAGCTGGCCAGAGTTGATGGAAAGATTGATGGAGCCAAATACATGGCATTCTTAGAAGAAAACCTGTTAGAGTCTGCAAAAGATTTGGAACTGGGGCGGAGGTTCACCTTCCAGCAGGATAACGACCCTAAACATACAGCCAGAGCTAAAAAGCATATTCATGTGTTAGAATAACCCAGTCAAAGTCCAGACATAAATCCAATTGAGAATCTGTGACAAGACTTAAAAATTGCTGTTCACAGATGCTCTCCATCCAATCTGACAGAGCTTGAGCTATTTTGCAAAGATGAATGGGCAAAAATGACACTTTATAGATGTGCACAGCTGATAGGGACATCCCCAAAAAGACTTGCAGCTGTAATTGCAGAGAAAGGTGGTTCTGCAAAGTATTGACTCAGGGGGGCTGAATACAAATGCACTCCACACTTTCCACATATTTATTTGTAAAAAATTTTGAAAACCATTTATCATTTTCCTCCTACTTCACAATTATGTGCCACTTTGTGTTGGTCTATCACATAAAATCCCAATAAAATACATTTAGGTCTTTGTAACATTACAAAATGTGGAAAATTTCAAGGGGTACAAATGTTTTTTCAAGGCACTGTAGCTTTCTGGCTGGGAGAACAATTAAAAATAAAACAAAAAACAAAGCCATAACAAGAATTTGAAAAGTTGAGTCCCTATAATATATTCATACTAAGCTCTCGCAAGCAATCTCCAGTTCCCAGCTTTTTATCAATGCCCCTTCCCATACTAGACATTCTTAGACATGGTAACACTTAGACATGGTAACGTTGAGAAAGTATTGGGGGAGCTGTGGGGGGAGCTGCATGGTTAAGATTTTAAATTGCATGAAGGTAAAATACCTTCAGCCTTTAGAACCACTTTAAGGGCAGAAACAAAGCACATTGGATAGTGCACAGGTATCACAAATAAATGCAAATGATAAAAATTGCACTTACAACAAAGTGACTTGATCAGGATATATTAGCCTAGCAAACCACCCAGAGGAACACTAGGAGAACCAACTAATACAAAGACATCCCCCCCAAAAATACAGACATCCCAACATTACTATTTCAGTCCCCCTCCTGTACCAGCTTGTATTTTTCTTTCTGTTGGTTTTCCCAGTGTCCACCTCAGAGAATCCATCTTAGCTTGCATCCTCTCTCATTGCCAGCTACTCAGTGAGAGCGTTTCCTCATCTGTTGGCATGACTTGATATTCCTCTGGGTGACTTGTCTTGGTGATATGCACTGATTAAGTAGTTTTATTGTAAGTGCAATTTTATTTTTTACATTTATTAACATGGTTTATTTCAGTGTGCTCCTGCAATTAGATATTGAGGGCATTCTGACGAATGACCCCATATAAACCCTGTTTGCTTATTATATATCAGGCTTCCAATTTGTTTCTTCAGACATTTTATCGTGATAGTTGTCATGAACTCTCCTGGGAGCTGTCTCCCTTCTACAAAGTTAGCAATATACATGTTAACTAGTAATTTCTTCACAAATCACAATATAGGATTAAGAGCCATAGCCATCTGCACCCTGGGCTTTTTGTAGATAAGCTATTAATTATTCCCTGCACTTTCATATGTGAGAAAGGAACATTAAACATCTCTGTCTGTTGAGGTTTTAATTGATAGAACTTTAATTGTGAATAAAACGTATCCTTATTGATATTATTTAATTTTGTAGGTCAGTGTAGACTAAGGATCTTGCCTTAAGCTGGGGTGTTCCTTGTCTAAATTTAGTGTTGCAGCTAGGCTGTAGTTATCCTGAGCTTGAATTGTTAGGCCTCATGCATACAGGACATTTTTTGGACATTTTTACAGCTGCAGTTTTTAACTTCAGGCGTTTTTCCTACAGTCAATAAACTCCCCATCATGTTATCTTATCTGTTCATGCACTCATAGGCTGTTATCAACTGTTTTTGGTTGGGACGTTTTTGAGCTGTAAAAAAAAACAAGACTAGTGGGTTCTGAGAGACGTTTTCAACTGCAAAAACGCTCAAAAATGCAGCAAAACATGGCTCACCAATGTTTTTGGATGTTTTTGATTCATTGAGGGAAAAAAAAATGCGCAAAAACGTGGCAAACCGTGGCTCACCAACATTTTTGGACATTTTTGATCCATTGAAAAAAAAAAAAACGCTCAAAAATGCTCAAAAACGCTAGTATAACAACGCTGAAAAAAGCTGAAAAACTCACTAAAAAGCTACTGATGTTTTAGAAATGTCCTTTGTGCATGAGGCCTGAGTTTTGCTTTCACTGGGTTTTCCCTAAGCTGAGGGTATTATTTGCTTATGTCTGCGGAAGGGGAGTGTTCCTCCGCAGATAGTGTAATAAGAAACACTTTTGCTCAGGTATGAATATTTGTCTTCCTGGCCAACCTTCCAGGCATAAGGGGGTGCAACAGCTATAAAGATTTACAGTAACATCCCTAAGGGCCTCTGTTCTCTTCTGTGTGGAGCACATGGTACCATAACTATTCTATTTTTCTTGTTATAATCACTCTAGGGTGTTTCATTTTTATTAGATTAAACAATAACCTACCCGGTTTATTTCCATATCTAAACATATTTACTAGTTTTCTTAGTTGTGCCTTATTATTAGGGTTGTTATTCATATTTGGGATAAATGCTAAATTCACCCTCGATATTGCAGATTCCCATCCATAATCAAACATCAGCAATGTTCAAATGCACAAAAGAATTCACTATATGCACATAGTGGTAATTATGCATATGCAAATAAGTGAGTGGCTTGATAAAGTCAATGGGGGTCTATTTTCACTGTAAAATTCTAAACCAGTACAAAGCTGGGTTATAGTCTGGCAATATATTGTCACCAAAATGACATAGAAAGCCCCTCCACAGCCTCGGAGGGGTATGTAGTGATTTAAAGTAAAAAAGTTCCTCAGTTGTCTTTTTGCTTTTCCAATATATTTTAAATTACTTGGACAGATTAGCTGGAATATTATCCCCTATGAGGAACAATTCATGAAATCATGATTAGAGAATAATTAGAAAAATCAGTTCCCACATCCACATATTTCCATATACTGTAGGAGATACTCCACAATTAAACTGGCTGTTAAGCCGCTTATATAAAACCCTCCCATCCCCTCTGTAACATAACAATAAGTATCCCTCTGCCTGTGTTATATATAAAATATGCTGATCTGCACATATAACATAGCGGCTCCTGGTGATCACGTGACTCCAGCAGGCGGCCGGGGAGGAGGGGAAAAGAGGAGACAGAGGCGGGAAGTCACCTGATTGTCGAGAGCCACTGTGATATAAGTACAGATCAGCATATTTTTTATATAACACAGGCACAGGGACGCATATTGTTATATTACAGAGGGGATGGGATGATTTTATAATAATTATCAGAGCAGCCGGAGCTGAGGGGACAGGCACTGACGCAAGCAGACAGGCAGGGAGGTAGGGGGGAGAGGATGGAGGAGAGGACAGTGAATGTCAGAGCAGGGCTGCGGATGATGGAGGCACGGAAGCTGATCATGGTGTCAGGGCTCGGCAGCCATGATATACCATGGTGAGTTTACAGAGAAAAGAGTATAGCCAGGCAGGATCAGCCAGGTTTTTAGGTGATTCGGGGGGACATATTACACAGCACAAGAACTGTGCTGTATAACATACTTTAAGGGAGCAGGATCTGTGTTTTTTTATGTTAACAAAAGCTTTAAACATGCCTTTGCTCTTATTTTTACTTTATGGGAAGTGTATAGGGAAATCCTCCCTGCTGTGTCGTTTTATTCTGCTAGTGGGAGACCACCATTAGAATACACAGATCAGCAATGCAGCCTATTGCCAGTGGCGCTGATCAAGGTTACATATACAGACAGGGCGGTTGAACAGAGGTCTATCATGGATCAACTTCTGTTCAACCACGATGGCCACACATGGACCGAAAGTTGGCAAGTCCCTGCTGGTCAGCTTAAAATTTCACTCTATTCTTGCTGTTGGGGCCAGGTAATTCCCCCTTACTCTCTATAACAAGGTCTAGCAGGAGTACATGTCAATGATCTTTTAAGGTGTAACTCCACTTTTGTCAGATTCCTACCTTTTGTTATTCTGGAGAAATTACTGCTTGTTCCTCTGTGCCTCTCTGCAAAGTGGGTCTAATGGGAGTGGTTTTAAAATTATCAGTCAGCTGTGGCAGCAGCAGGGCACTAATGAGGAAATCTGCTGAGCTGCATCCCTTTAGAAATGTATTTCTCCAAAAATTACATTTTTGTTGCAGGAGATGCCTGAAATCTGACTTGTATCCTAGGCAGACTTCTGGGAAAATTGGTAAGCCAATCACACAAGCAGGAAATTATGTTTCTGGGAAGTTGTCAGTACACACTTTGTGTACCGAACAACTCCAGGTAGCCATATTGCAATGCATTCTCAGAAAATTACAGTGGCTGCAGATTGAGAAGGAAAGGTAATTTTTAATAACATTCATTTACAATATGACTTGTATCACAATTCTACACGTTATATTATTTTTACTTTATTTTCTATTTTTTTTTCCCCCCACAAAAGTGGAGTTACCCTTTAAGCTGTCTATAGCAGGAATGACCATACACTGAACAAAATTCAGCTGGTTCAGCTGGGACCATATGAATTTTGATCAGTGTATGGTCATTCCTGCTCAACAGAAGTCATTCATTTAATTGAAATTTGTTGAAGGGACATACTGGAAAACATTTGTTGATCAGTGGGTGCATCCAATTGGCTGCAGCAACTGATCAGTGTGTTCTGTCAGAGGCAAGTCCCATTATAAGGGAGGATCAGCCTTGCTTGTGTGAATGGAGGAATCTTTTTTTTATTTTTATTTTTTTTTTGTTCATCTTGCTCACTGACTTAAAGAAAACTGCCCATCTTTGGACAGCTTTAGGTTCACCTAGATCCCCTTCCATTGAAAACTAAAGGTAGTGACTAGAGTTGAGCGAACACCTGCATGTTTGGGTTCGGCGGGTTCAGCCGAACTTCGCGGAAACATTCGGGTTAGGTACCAAACGTTATCCGAACTTTACCCCGGACCCCAAACCCCATTAAAAGTCAATGGGGACCCAAACTTTTCGGCACAAAAATGACTGTAAAAAAAGTCCTGGAAAGTACTAGAGGGCTGCAAAAGGAAGAAAAAAAGGGATTTTTTGTATAACTTACCGTAAAATCCTTTTCTCTGAGTTCACTGACAGACGGAGCAATTCTTATGACACATGGGGTTATGCTCATCCTACTAGGAGTAGCCTAGGCAAAACAAACAAAAGTGTAGGTTGGCCTCTCACCTTAGCATATAATCCCCCTGCTCTGTACAGCACACCAGTTCGTAACAAGCCGTACAAAACCAACGCAGAGGGGTGGGTGCTGCGTCTGTCAGTGAACTCAGAGAAAAGGATTTTACGGTAAGTTATACAAAAAATCCCTTTTTCTCTTCCGTTCACTGACAGACGCAGCAATTCTTATGACACATGGGGACGTCCCAAAGCAGTGCCAATCAAGAGGGGTGGGCAAACCATAACAACTGTACCCAACAGAAAAACGCCCTCTCAGGCGGCGCTAACCGCGCCTATACTGCCGCTTGTAATACCTTGCGGCCAAAAGCAGCATCCGAGGATGCTGCAACATCAATTTTGTAAAACTTAGTAAACGTCTGCACTGAGGCCCAAGTAGCCGCTTTGTACACCTGAGACACCGAGGCTTGGTGT
>BLSH010255450.1:1633528-1646461 GCA_018402905.1 Glandirana rugosa
TATTTTTATAATTCCGAAATGCCCTCCCTTCTCACGAAACGAAAGGGAGGTCTCGGCTTCGCCGCTCTAGTGGCAACATCCGTTCCAGGACAGAGACGACCAGTCTTCTTCCAAAAAGCCCGTGGGTCGGGTCACCCGATCCGGTCCTTCCACAAATACCCGGCGTTGTTCCCCGGGACCGTCGCGTTCGGGCTTTTTCGCCTCCTGTTCAGACGGAGGCGTACTACCCACCGGGGGTGGACGGAGTTCCCACCCCCCGGCCACAGACCCCCAACGTTCGTCGAGAGACGGGGGTCTTTTCAGGAAGGGGAGTTTGCCCTCCGAAGGTGTCTTCGCAGTCCTCCGCGGAGATCCGCGGTCAGTCCGCGAGTCGTCTGTCTTCAGTAGGACTTGCGGTCGAACGGCCGACATCATGGACCCAGACTACGGCCTGTGCCATGTCCGACCCCACAAGGATTGTCTGGGGGCAGAGAGCTGCTTGCAACCCCCAGACACCGGCCCCCCACCCTTGAGGCAGGTGGGGGCCACCCATCATGCGGAGGCAGACTTGTCCTCCGCTTTTTCGGGCTTGCGCTGCCAGGGCCCCTTGTTGCGGCCCATAAACACCTTCCTGGCCTAGCCCACTGGGCTGGGTGCCCGAAAAACCTTCTTCTGACCAGCAGAGACAGGACCTTGCCTACAACGGTGATCTCGCCGCTTCGGCTCTGGAGGGAAAGCAAAGCACTCTTCCCTCCCGTAAAGCCTTAATATTTTTATCCAATTGTGGGCCAAACAGATGCTCTCCCTGAAAGGGCAGGTCTGTCAGAACTTTCTTTGAAGCCTGGTCGCCCGACCAAGAGCGGAGCCACAGCATCCGCCTGATAACAATTGAAAAAAACAAAAAATTATTATTTTTTTTTTGACAATATGGGAAGAAGGTCCAAAGTCGCATGGCATATGTAGCGGAGACCTTCTTCCAAATGTTGCATCCCCTGTACCTCAGCCTGTGCACATTCACTAGACAAACTAGTGCACAGAGCGGCAGCGTGCTCGCGAAGAGACTGTGCCGCCATAGCAGTTGCTAGCGCCGGCCGCATGGCTGACCCAGCCAACAAGAATAGTGCTTTAGATACTGTCTCTGTGCGGCGATCGGCCGCCTCTTTAAAGGATGGAGACCCCTCCAAGGGGATGGTGGTTGCCTTATTCACACGAGCCACGACAGGGTCCACCACTGGGGAAGCCCATCTCTTAGTAAAGCTTTCCTCAAAGGGGTAGCGAACAGCAAAGCTTTTAGGCAAAGTCAAGGAACTTGGTGGCTTCCGCCATTCCTTGAACACTGCCTGTTCAAACACCTGATCATAAGGGTAAGCCCTAGGGGACCTAGGGGGTCTAAGCGGTCCACAAACATATGCGGACTCATGCGACTCCCCTGTTTGGTCCAGTCGCGAATATCAGTGATCAGTGCTTCCACTATGGCTTTATCCCGCGAACTAGGAGCCTCCTGATCCTCTTCGTCCTCTGAGGGCGACTCACCCTCTGAAAGATCCACAGGTGTAACCACTGAGGCGCTTTCTAGATCTGAATCCTCCCCTGAGGAAAGAGGAGGGGGTGGGCGCTTCTGAGGGCCCCTCGGAACAGGCACCCCTGCCCGGGGAAAGAACTCCCCAAACACCGCCCTCAGCTGTTCCAAGGACACTAATGATCCTGGGGTAGACTGTAGATCTGCAGGTATACCTGCCATAGAATTGCCAGCCTCTGACATCTTAGCCCGGCACCCCCGCTGTGTAACCACCACCTCTACCCCACAAATCAGCCAGGGAGAACCGGGCGGATTACACCCACCGCTACCGGCACCCAGGAAGCTCCAGCTATACTTGCTGTTTGATGCCTCAGCACTCCAACCGAAGAGCAATGCCCACGAACTGCTGCACGTCAGGAGCTTGTTACAGTGTGTCAGCCATGCTCTCTAAGCAAAAACTGGAAGCCCACGCCCTTTTTAAGGACTTCCTGCCCAAGGACTGCAGTTCTCCCAATCGACCACTGGAGGCCGCCAGCGAGCAGGCTGGAAACCACATGGTTCTCAAACAATGGACGCTGCCATTACACACATGCGGTCGACCATGAACGAGCGGTGCTCCAAAATCCAATGGCCACGACCCACCTAACCAATTGCTCCTGACGGTCGGTGCAGATTCGAACGGTTAGTGCAAAGGTGCCTGATTAGGGGGGAGGGGGAGTGGGCGGAAGGCCTCTAACAGACCCCCACCGGCTGGCCGCCACAGAGCTGCCCAGGTGCCCACTCTCCATGCCTCTAGGGCGGAAGAGGGGTTCACTCACCAATCCGACGGGCGCAGCAGGTAGCCACCCGGAGCAGACCTACCTCCCCGCAAGGAGGCATGCTGCTGGCCAGGCCACTGGACAGGCGAACCAGTCACTGGGCTCTAGTGGGTTTTAGCCACTGGCCGCCCGCACGGAACGGGCACTATGCGGTGGGCCCCCCTAAGGGGGATCGCATAGTGTCGGCCGGACTAGGTAAAGATTAGGATTCGAGATATCCTCTATACCACCAGCCAGCTTCTTGATAGCAGTCTTCCTTAGATGAATCTTCAGGAGACCGCAGATCCCATAGGGAACCAGGTCTACTCCTTGCACTAGGCAAATAAAAACTGGTGTGCTGTACAGAGCAGGGGGATTATATGCTAAGGTGAGGACGGCCCCCTGGGAGGGGCCAACCTACACTTTTGTTTGTTTTGCCTAGGCTACTCCTAGTAGGATGAGCATAACCCCATGTGTCATAAGAATTGCTGCTCCTGTCAGTGAACGGAAGAGAAATGGGAGATGATATTAGATCTGCAATCTGTCCCTCAAAGCAGTAGTAATCTCTACCTAGTCCAGTATCAGATCGTTCTGTAATCAGACTGTTCTGTAGTGCAGGATGAGAGATCGTTCTGTAATCAGATCATTCTGTAATGCAGGATGAGATGTTATAGATCTACAATCTGTCCCTCAAAGCAGTAGTAGTAATCTCTACCTAGTTATTATCACTGCAATCTGTCCCTCACAGCAGTAGTAGTAATCTCTACCTAGTTATTAGATCTGCAATCTGTCCCTCACAGCGCTGGCAGCATCCTCTCCCTACACTAACCTGAGAGCATGTGACATGCAGCACTGTGACTCCAGCCTCTTATAGAGGCTGGGTCACATGATGCACTGGCCAATCACAGCCATGCCATTAGTAGGCATGGCTGTGATGGTTTCTAGGGAAAACCAGTGAAACGCTTGTTGATTGGCTGCCCTGCAGCTACTCAACATGTGTGATAAAATACCAGAACCCGAACCCGAACGTTTTTCTCAAACATTCGGGTTCGGTACATGGACACCCGAAAGTTCGGTACGCGGTTTACAGTTCGGGTTCGCTCAACTCTAGCAGTGACAATCCTATATGTATCTTCCGCTTCTTCACTGTTATACTTTTCCAATAGTTTACTACGATCTATCCTGTAGCACAAGCACTCCTGAAGCCTTGTTTAACTCTCCTACACAAATATACTCTACTCTTAAACCTTGTGAGACCCTCTAGACTTCTGTATGAAGGCTTCAACTTTAGAACAGTTTCTGTCCCCTAGGTATGACATCCTTCCAGCACTGTAGATGATGATTGACAGCGTAGAGGAGAGAATTACCAGTATTCAATTCTTAACACATTTTTGTACCTATTTTACTTTCTTTCTTTCTTACCTTATGTACATTGCTAAAGAAATATGAACCATGAGTTTATAATGTATAAACCTAGAAAAAGGTTTTAAAACTTAAACTGAACTAAAACCACTTGAGTTTCTCTTCAAAACAATGCCATGGTTTTAGCAATTCATAAGGAAACGTGCTTCTACAGTTTATTTTTTGTTCTCCACATATAAATTAGCCAATAATACAATCTTTGTGTTACACACCATAACAAGGAAAGATACTATATGCTTTCAACTTAATTAAACACCCTGTACTGTCAGTAAGCATTGGTGATATGAATTGTGATAAACTCTTGATGGACATTGAATTATTGATCCACTTCAGGTTTAGCTAGCATAGCTATATAACAAAATGTTGTGCATGCCAGAATAAAACAGAAGAACCTAATCTTCCCAATGCTAGGTACCTAAATTATTCACTGCAGAGAGTTTATAGGTATCGTACCCATGATAAAAACTCAACAAAACTAAAGTCATTATTTGTAAATAAACAAAATAAACCTTTTGTGCATTTTCCCCATAATTACAATTTCAATGGATTTTCATTAGTTTTAAAAGTGCTTTTAATTATTAAAATAGGTCTTATATTGAAAATTCTATTTTCTTCCAAGTTTATATCCTAGATGTTTATCATTTTACAGTTAATTGTAGACTCCATTTAGTATTTATAAAAATTGGATTTTTAATTCAGAATGGCCCATTACATTTCTGAACCATTAGCCTTTTAATGTGGTTTATTGTTATTATTTTTTATTATTGTTATTAAAAATAATTTTATTGACTGTCCCTTCTCCATACTGAATTAGTAAAGGGATCTTTGAGGTCTTACCAGTTTACTGTGAGCCCCAAATAGTTGCAAGCCATTAATAAAAGGCATATCTTTATTTTATTTTGGATAGAGTAGGATGTGAATAGAAAGCATATTCCTCTATAGTGTGTCTTTGTCTTTACCCAAAGGACTAAGTGTCATTTCTGTCTGCTGCCTCATTCCTCTGCTATTGCATGAGTCATTTCTGACAAGTTTTCCTGACACCAAGAGAAAAATAGTTGACAGGGGAGGAACTTCCAGCACACAGCCTGTGATTGACAGCTCTGTTCCTGTATGCTGTGTGCAGGGGGAGGGTGTCCCTTTCCTCCAATCACCCAACGCTCCCCTAACTGAGCTCTGCAGTGTGTAATGCTAACTTACCCCCTGTTTTCTGACAGCTCAGACAAGCTTTATAAATTCTGGACTTTGAATGGATGTAGAGAAGAGAAGACTACAGATAAACAGGTACATCTTATGTAGGAGGATTTGCTTCATCTCTGTTCATCCCGTGAGGCCAGTTACTTCACTGGGTATATGGGAGGGTTAACAACCTCTTAATGCCCAGGTGAACTTTCAGTTTGAATCAGCTAAACATGTTATATGTGCATCAAAACAAAAGGTGCGTTGTGCCTTTTTTTCATTTTCTTTGTAAAGTGGTCACAGCCTAAGTAGAAAGCATGTCTCGTGCCAGCAGCTGCAGAATGGGTCACAGGCTGTCTGTGTGGAAGCAGGGGTCTCCCTGCAGAGGTCTGACACTTCCCATGTCTGCTAACTCTATAGCCACGGGATAGATTTTTCTATGCCTGTGACTACTTTCTAAGGACCATACACTGTAAAACTTTGCACATACTGTATTTTGTTTTGATGCACCTGTGATGTATTTGACTGATTTAAACAGCAAGTTCAGTTGGGTTTTAAGACCTGTCTATTTGCAGGCACTTAGAATTATCACAGTTGTATGATAATGCCGCTAATCCCATATTTGAGAAATATTTTGTTCACCATTGTTTTATCCCTTTTCATGTGTTTACTTCTGTCAAAATTTTATATCAGTCTACAATCACAGGCAGTTACACTGTATGCCAAATATTTAACTATGTACCTTACTAGAGTAATTCATTAATATTCTAATGAAATGGGAACAGAATAAATACGATTTTAAATAATTATGATCTGGTAAAGCTTGAAAGCAGTAACAGTGAGCCACTTCCTTTGGAATTAGACATTTTTGACCTGCAGTACTTTTAGGCTTGTGGGGATGGCGATTTTCCTTTGAATTGTTCTACAAAGAATGTTTAGCGATTGAAGTGAAGCATTATAAAATATACATGCTGGTCAGTAGTATGCCACTGTGCCTGGATCTAAAGTGAAGACACTTTGATTATTAACTTTCTGGAGATTTACAGAGTATTAGCGCTGAATAAATCTTACAGAATACATAATAAAATCTCAGAACCTCCTATTACATTTATGTCATTGATGCATTGGCGATATATTGTGCTTTTCAAATGTGGCTAGTTCATTTAAAAAAAAGAAGGTTCCTATTAAAGAATAATATATAGTATGTTATTGAATTCACTTGCAGGTTTTTCAAGGTAATGGCTTTTAATTGTAAGTCACACAATTGTGAAGCAAAAAAAAAATCAATACAGGTTTATATAATTAATTAAAACATTTATCTAAAAGGTTATGGGGGGCGTGGCCTACCGTGATGGCTGTGTAGTGAAGGAGCTCCGGGCACAGAGTCTACTACAGCAACATTCACAGCTTCCCGACCCACAAACAGCAGACCGGGATCGGCTACCTACAACCTCCACACTGCGCCGGCTGGATGAAAAGGATGAACGCCCACTCGATCCCGCAGAAGTTGACGGACTTTTATCCGTCTTCCTCGGGCGCTCACAGCCAGCAAGATGGCGGCGGCGCCAGATACGGAGCTCTCACGCCGGACCAGACTGAAGCACCGCTGCAATCTCAGCACGACGGCACACGGGGAATGTCACCCGTCCTACAAAAACAAGGTGAGCAGACCCCGCCTGACAGCCCTACCACCCGCAGCCCCACCAAAAGCAAGAAATGCAGGCAGGAAGAGAAAGAGGAGGCCCGGGTACGAGAACTAGGCCTAGGCCTAGACCATACTCGAACCACGCCACCGCTGGAAGACTTCCCATCATCCCAGCAACCAGCCTCACTAGGGGACATAAAAGACATGCTTCTTTCTCTCCGCAACACCTTGCACTCAGATATGGCACATATGATTGCGGGGGTGTCATGCTCGGTGAACGACCTCGCCATTAGAGTGGCGCAAGCGGAAAAAAAATTGGAGACGTTTGTCATGCACATAATGACCTGATTGATTTCTTCAATGACCATGATACTGAAATTCAGAGAATAAACGCTAAACTCGCCGATCTCGAGGATCGGTCGTGAAGAAACAATATCAAATTTAGGGGGATCTCTGAGGATATAACTGATGCCACACTAATGGAGTTTTTACAATATTTGATGGCGGAGCTAGTACCCTGCATCAACCAAAGAGACCCAATTATTGATAGAGCACACCGTCTCCCAAAACCATCGTTCCTTCCTGATACTGTCTCGAGGGACACCCTGGCTAGAATTCACTTTTATCACACTAAAGAAAAGGCGATGAAGGCAGCCAAGAACAACCCCACGTTACATGAGAAATTTGCGGGCATTACCCTTTACATGGATCTGTCAGCGGCCACCATCCGTACCAGGAAGCAGTTCCTCACACTAACAAAAGCACTCCTAAACCTCAATATTCCCTATCAATGGGGACACCCGACTAAATTGCTGATCACTAAACAGCACAAAACCTATACAATCTTCTCCCTGGAAAAGGGCATCAAACTACTCAAAGATTGTAAGATACTACCTTCAGACACCCCTGAGTTGGACAAACACCTGCCCTTGAGAGTAGCTATGGATTGGTCTTAGACATACTCAAATCAAACAACCTCTTCAGTCGGGACCTTTAAATATGGACCTGCCTGGGTTTCTTTACAGGCCAACATAATGACTTATAGCTTACCCACCCCAACTATGTTCAACTGGCAGCACAACCTCTTCCCCCCACTTGTTAGCAACACTTAGTTGCACATCGCTACTGGACTTTATTTCCAGGTCCTTTTTTACCTTATACCTATACACCCAGTTCCTTTCACAGCTACGTCTTGCGCTAAGCAACCTTCTGTACTGGACTTATGGTGTCTCACAACCAGTGCTACAATCTACCCACGTTTTACATCAAACCCTCAATGCCAATGGTCACGACAACTAACTATACAGCAGTATGTTTTATCAAAAGAATCACATGCCTCAAATGGAAAGCACTTTGAGTATCAAATGGATGGAATTCCCCCATGGCTCTTAAAATAATTTCATACAATGTGCGAGGACTTAACAGCCCTTTTAAAAGAAGTGCCCTGAATAAAGAGCTCCGAACCTTACGAGGCGACATCCTATTCCTTCAAGAAATGCACTTTGCTAAAAACAGAACACCTCATTTTTACCTGAAAAACTTTCCTACCATGTATACAACATGCTTCGAGAAGAAAAAAGCAGGAGTCCTTATTGCCATCGCATCATCTTTGAACTTCCAACTACTTTCGCTACAAGAAGACATCAACTGCAGATATATCATATTAATATGTAAGATTAATGAAACCGTATATACGCTGGTAAATGTTTATACTTCAAATGTCAGACAAATTTCCTTTTTGACTAAATTACTATAAAAAGTCTCCACTGTGGGGGGCGTGTCCGGGATGTGAGCGGCGGAAGACGTTTTTCTGGTGAGCTCCGTCTTCATCCTTCAGAATCCTGTGCAATCCTTGGTCTCAGAGCTGGACTGCCCTCATCCTTCACATACACCTTCTGCTACACCTTGTCCACGATCCTGGGGGGTTATTTTCTGTCAAGAAGGATTTTTTAAATTGCGGCCTAGTCGAGCCTATGAAGCCGGGGCCTCAATTTTGAACGGCGGCCGGAACGATCGTGATCCGGCGGTTCCCAGAGACAGAATTTCTCCATCCGGACAGTTTCCTCTCTGTGCCTGGACTGGGCTGTGAGCTGTGTGGGGTGCTGGGGAAGGGAGTGGAGGCCCGGAGCCTTTATTAGACATTGAGAGAGGGGGTGAAGGACCTGGCCCTGCAGCCATTTTGCCCATGAGGCTGTCTGTTCTCCCCACTGTCTTTGCTTCTCAGGGTGCTGTGTTTAATCACTATGAGGTGCATCGGCCTGCCTGTATCAGCCTTGGAGTCTGCCTTTGGTGACTGGGCCCTGAGGGACCGGATCGGGAGGACACGGTGCAGCTCTGGTGAGTCCTCCATCTCTTCACGCCTGGTGGGCTTCGGTCGGTGGGGACCCACCTACCCGCCTCATTCTCCCCTCCTGTACTTGCCTGCCCCCTGCCTTCCTAACCTGCAGGAAACAGCATTCTCATTCTATCTTCTGGGGCGGACTCAGTGCTTTCCTACAACCGGGGGTGGAGGTGCCCTTCCCTTCTCTATTTACCCTATATTGTTCTAGACTCTCCCTCTCATGGGCTCTAAGAGCAAGGCAAAGAAATCCTGCACGCCCGCACATTCATCTCCAGCCCCTGCGTCCCTGCCTAAGGCCTCGTTGGTGGGCACACTGCAAGCGTTATTAACTGAACTTTCTCTGGAGCCAGGACCATCCTCTGGGGGTCCCACCTCCCCCCCTCTGTCTCAGGACAGCACCGCAGTCATCCTCGCTGCTATTGAACAAAGTAGCTCGACTATGCTGGTCAGGATTGATCATTTGGCTGAGGAATGTACTCTTATAAGAAATGACCTAGACAAAATTAGAGGCAGGCTGTTAGAATCAGAAGCCAGAATCTCTGCCACTGAGGATCTCACGACCTCCCATACCAATACTATCGCGGACCTGCAGCGTACAGTCCAAATGCTTGTCTCCAAATCAGATGATGCCGAAAATAGGGCCAGACGCAATAATGTCCAGGTTCTGGGCCTTCCTGAGGGAGAGGAGGGGGATCACCCTACATTGTTTGCAGAAGATTTCTTCAAGGCTCTCTTAGGCCTAACAGATCTCCCCCCAACCTATGTGGTGGAGCGCGCTCATCGGGTGCCCACGGGCCGAGCCATTGCAGGAGCTAATCCGAGACCCTTCCTGGTCCGATTCCTCAACTTCAGAGACCGAGATAAAATCCTCTCTGAAGCACGCAAACACCATTCCCTCACTTACGGCGGATCCTCTATTATGCTTTTCCCAGATTTCTCTGCAGAACTGCAACGCAAGAGGAAAACGTTCAATGAGGTCCGTAGGCGTCTGCGCGAGAGAGACATCAAGTACAGTATGCTATACCCCAGCCATCTCAGGGTTCCATACAACGGATCGGTTTGCTTCTTTGACAATCCATCTGATGCGGACGATTGGCTGAACACTCTGAAATAAATCTTATCTGGTCACTACCATCTGACTCCCCCTCGGGAGTAAGTCTGAACTCTCAGGTCTACTTGTGCTTTTATCCTGTGTTCTTATCCTCTCCAGACGGAGCTGCCGAGAAGACTAAAACATTCAGTTACATCTAGTTCTCCCCCTTTTTGCGGTGGGGAAATTTGTTCCAGTTCTCCCTTCATCTCGCTTCAGTTGAAGTGACTCTGGTCAGGGTATAGAATAGGACCCTAGAGACCATCCATCGGGAATAACAGGAAATTTTTCTTCACTCTACTTTGTGTCACTGTTTTGGGATGGAAACTTCTAGCCTAGTTATGTTGGGGTTTTGGCTAGTTAGTAGGGATTTTGCTACTATGTTCTTACTGCTCTGTGTTCTTGGTATGCTCACGACTCTCCACACGAATGGCTTCAGGGTAAGCTCTCCATGCTACTATCTGTCTCCATTCAGGGGGGGCTCTCGGGTAGGCTCAAATTCTCAAGCTCCATGTATACTTGCTAGTATTTATGGCTCTCTCTGGGATTAATTTGGTCTTGTGGAATGTGCGGCGCCTCAATGATAAATTCAAATGGTCCCTGGTATTCAAATATTTAACTTCTCACAAACCCCACATTCTTTTTTGCAGGAGACGCACCTCACTGGGTCCAAAATTCTGGCCCTGCGCAGACCTTGGGTACAGCGGGTCTTCCACGCAACATACTCCTCTTATTCCAGAGGGGTCTCGATTCTTATTAACAAATCCCTTCCATGCAAAATCATCAAAATTGTCCGGGACCCGGGTGGGAGATTTATTATTCTCCTGATTGAAATACATTCCTTAAAGTGGGCTTTGGTCAATGTGTATTTACCCCCGCCAGCAGATCATGGTTTAATGTATACTATTTATGAAAAATTGGCCCCCCTATTGCCTGCCCACGTTATTTTTGCCGGTGATTTTAATGCAATTCTAGATGCAGCTTTAGACTCCTCTAACCCTAATCGTACGCCTTCTGCGGAACTGAAGGGATGGGCTGACGCCTTTGGTCTCGAGGAGTTGTGGCGATGGAAACACACTAATGTTAAAGCGTTCTCCTGTTTGTCATCCACCCATAGGTCTAGTTCGAGGATAGATCTTGCTTTCGGTAATACTCAAGTTCTAAGCAAAATGTTGGGAGCCTCGTACCTTCCGGCGGGACTCTCAGACCACTCTCCCCTGGGGTTAAAACTTCAGGCAGGGGAGCGGCGAGACTCTGGAGCCTGGAATCTAGCACCCAAATGGATTCAGGATGAGAAGGTGTCTGAAATAATTACTCCACAGATAGACCTCTATTGGTCGATTAATGAAGACTCCTCCTCACCAGACATGGTTTGGGAAGCATTTAAGGCCACACTTAGAGGGGGTTACATTGCAGCTATTAAATCAGTACGTGTTGATCATAACTCCAAAACTCAGCTGGAGTCTCAGGAGGCTGATGCCTCCGCAGCCTTTGCTGATCACCCCTCCCCAGACAATTATTTAAACTTGTCTCAGGCTAGACGTGAGCTGACTATACATTTCACCTCCCTCACTCACTCTGATGCTAAGGTGTTGGTGGGTAGATTGTTTGAATCGGGAGACAAAAGTGGTCGCCTTCTAGCCAATTTGGTGGCAGAACCCCATTATCAGACGGTGGTCCCTGAGCTACTGTCTGAGGATGGCATAAGTATAGATACTCCCAGGGCCATTCTGGACGAGTTTGGTGCCTTCTTTGGGAAGCTCTATCGGAGACCACATTGTCTTCCCTCAGATGATATTCTATCTGAGCTGCAAAATTTGTCTCTTCCGTTGTTATTGGAGGAGGAGGTGGGGAAGCTGGATGTGCCAATCTCTGTCCAGGAGGTGGAGCTGGCAGTTGCATCCCTCCCCCCCTCGAAGACCCCTGGTCCAGATGGGCTCCCAGGTGATTGGTACAGACAATATGCAGCTAGGTTAGCCCCTAGACTGCAGAAGCTATATACTCACTGCTTTGACTCAGGATCCCTGCCCCCTTCCATGTATACTGCACATATCATTCTGCTCCCTAAGCCCGGTAAGGACCCTAGGCTTTGTGCCTCTTATCATCCCATTTCTCTGCTTAACTGTGATTTAAAAATTTTAGCTAAGGTTTTGGCTAACAGACTGGTGAGTGTGCTGCCTGGCCTTATAAACATAGATCAAATGGGCTTTATGCCTGGCAAATCCACTGATATTAACCTAAGACGAGTTTTTACTCACTTACAGCTTCCTCCTTCCTCCCCCTCCCAATCACGAGTAATAGTTGCTTTTGATATAGAAAAGGCGTTTGACATGGTTACTTGGGAATTTATGCAAGCTGTCTTGAAAGCATTTGGTTTTGGCCCCTCCTTTCGTAAATGGATAAATATATTTATATTATATAAAGCCCCTACTGCGCAGTTTAAATTGGGCGGCTACCTGTCTGCGCCCTTCTCGGTCGAGAGGGGCACCAGACAGGGGTGCCCGCTGCCCCCGTTCTTGTTTGCCCTGGCCATGGAGCCCTTGGCTGAGGCCTTGCGGAGGTCGGAGGCAGTTACAGGTATTAGGGTGGGTTCGATTACTGAAAAGCTGGCTTTATATGCAGATGATCTCCTGCTGTTTCTCGGAGACTCCGGACCCTCACTGACGGCGGCTTTGGAGATTATCTCAAATTTCTCTGAACAATCAGGACTAAGAGTGAATTGGAGTAAATCCCAGATAATGCCTATAGACCAACAAACTCTGGGACAGACGGTGCCCTCGGTTCCCCTTCAGTGGGCTTCTACCATTCGCTATTTGGGAATTACCATCTCTCCCAGAGTCTCAGATTTTCTGTCCTTCAATCTTCTTCCCCTGCTCACATAACTTAAACAGCAGCTCAGCGCCTGGGATAATCTTCCTTTATCTCTTATAGGGAGAATTAATTTGGTGAAGATGAAGATTCTCC
>BLSH010255450.1:1659367-1671019 GCA_018402905.1 Glandirana rugosa
CCTGAGAGGGGACCTGTGCCGCCTAGACAAGGAGTTCAAAAGTTTGGATAACCTTTCCCCTGACCCATTATGCCGTCGTTTTTAATGTCCTCTATAATTTCGCCTGGAGTTGTTATATCCGAGGTCTTACCTACGTTAGCTTGTCTTTGACCTGAAGTGCCAGTGATTTTGGTTGGTTTTGAGACTAGTGGATGTCCAAGACATCTTGGTTAACCTCCAACGGGAGTGTTCTTATCTGCTGGACCTTTTGTCCAGAGCAGCAATGTTAAAATCTCATTCTCCGGATGGCCTCTGGTAGTGGCTTTAGTGGGGCCGCTAGGTTCTTGACTAGGTTAGTTGTTAAAGTTTACAGGGGTTCGTGTTCGACCTCGATCTGTCCCGGGTATCTCGGAACCCATTCTTGGATCGCCGGGGTGATTTCGGTGATGGTCTCCGGTAGGCCTCTTACTCTAAAATTGTAACGACGAGACCTGTTTTCCAGGTCGTCTATTCTTGTGAGGGCAACCTCCAATTGGTTCTACAGAACCTGTAGGTGATCAGAGTTTTGGTTGGTTTTAGTGACCGTGAAGTCCAGTTTCTGTTCGATTGCATCCATTCTGGAGCCTATATTGTTGAGGTCCGCTTTAATATCTCCTGTAATTTTTGCTGCCGTATTACCCAGTCCCCTTTCCAATAGGTTTGAAAACTTGAGGAACAGATCCGCCGTGTCCAGGGGAGAGTCCTGGGCAAGGGTATTAGGAAAGTGAGTCTCTTGCTGACGGTGTAATGGGTGGGCAGCTGGAGTGAATGGAGAGTCCTCCATTGTGCGTCTGAGGAGCGACTCCGTGGATGCGGGGGAGATGAATAGGGGCTGTGGAGCCTGTAAGTTAGGACCCGGAGTTAGGGTGAGCAAAGCAGGGGAGATAATGGGTCTATATTCAGTAGATTGTTCCTGAGAAGGCACAGGAGCAGAGGGCCCAGGGGAGGCCATCTTTGGAGCAGGTAACGAACCCGGGTTTGGGGTGGAATAGGTAAGTGCCCTTCTTGCCGACGTTCCCTGCATACGGGGGGGCAAGAGGTGAGCCTGTGGGGTGTTGGGGTGTATCAGTACCCTGTTGTAGAGGGAGAGGAGCTGTTGACGGATCGAGTTGTCCTTTAAGTGGTGTGTTTCCCTTTAACAGTTGCTGGAAGTCCAAGCAGGTTTAGGGCTCTTGCTGGAAAGCACTGCTGGAGTGCCTGTAACCTTCAGCTTGTGGAATAGCCTTTGAAGGTAGCCTTTCCCTGTGGGCCTATCGTAGCAGAAAGAGCTTAGGCCTGGTGAATATGGATCCTATTGAAATGCAGTAGCGGCCATCTTGGTTCACCCAAGAGAGTTGGGAGTCCCTCAGAAAAGTCATAGGATGGCTCTTTTTTGGTTTTGAGTTGACTGGTGGATGCTTTGTGGGCTGAGCGGAGCTGCTTATGAGTGGCCCAGGGTTTAATTCTGTGCAGTGGCGGCTTTGCTTCTTGTTAGGCCGCGGCCGCGGCCATCTTGGTCCACCCGGAGCGGAACAGTATGGGGCAGTTCCGTACCACTATGTACCCTCCGGGGCTTCCTCGGCACTGCCTCGGTGGTCCCGCCGCTTGTGGGGATGTTCCCCTGTTGTGGGGTGCCCCTCCTCAAGGCGCTGGCGAAATGCTGGGTGTCCAGAGCCGGGACAAGCGCGGAGCGCCGGGCTTAGGCAGCCATATCGGAGCTCCCGCGCATGCGCACTGGAACCAGATTTTTAAGCTAATTTCGTAAATTAACTCAACGCCCATCTTACCTACAGCACCACAAGCACTCCTACACCACCTCCAAATGAAGTTGATCCACATCAAAGCTAGACCCACAGTTATTCATATACTTCTAGCGGCCAGAAGGCAGATATTGAGGAAATGGGGCTCTCCGGACCCCCCAAATATGTCTGAAGTAATCAGAGAAGTGAATAGGTGTTGCTTGCTCGAATATACATTCACTCTAAAAAACGACACTTTACGAAAGTACAATAAAAACTGGTCCTCGTGACATCCTTACTCAACCAAGGCATAAAGAATATTGAAGTGATGCTTGTAAATATATGGGGGGCTGGGATATTCATCTCTCCCCGTCTCTTGGACACAGTATGTTCCCATTGGGGTGTCTATGGGGGGGGGCGACGAAATCCCTCCTTTCCGCTTACGAAATGTAATTGGCAATTCTACAATTTCATTGGCTCTGTAAAAATGGATTCTTCCCCTTTTTTGATACAAATTAAGCAAAGACGTTGAATTCAATAAAAAATATTGAAATATAATTAAAGGTTATGTATCCCCTAAGAACAATCTTCTCCTCTTTTCTTAATTTTAGCATATTACATATACCATTAAAAGAGTTTTGTTACATCTGTTTGATAGGTGAAAAAAAACATTGATCCTGCCTGAAATATTGTCAGCATATAATATTTCTATGCTATGCTCTTTGTCTGTAGTACTAATATTATTTACATTTGTGGCTTCAACCAGGCTTCATTAACCACTTACCAACCGGGGTAACATTTGTTGGTTACAAGTTAAAAACATTTTTTTTTTTGCTAGAAAATTACTTAGAACCCCCAAACATTATATATATATTTTTAAACACCCTAGAGAATAAAATGGCGATCGTTGCAATACTTTTTGTCACATGGTATTTGTGCAGCAGTCTTTCAAGCGCAATTCTTTTGGAAAAAATTTACTTTTTTGAGTTAAAAAATAAGACAACAGTAAAGTTAACCCAATTTTTTTTATATTGTGAAAGAGGAAGTTATGGCGAGTAAATAGATATGATACATGTTACGGTTGAAAATTGCGTGCACTCGCGGAATGGCGACAAAGTCCGGTACTTAAAAATCTCCATAGGCGACGATTTAAACATTTTTAACGGTAACCAGGTTAGAGGTGCAGAGGAGGTCTTTTGCTAGAATTATTGCTCACACTCTGGCGATTGCAGCAATACCTCACATGTGTGGTTTGAACACAGTTTTCACGACTTACGTATGCATTTTCTTTGCTGCGCAAGCTCGTGGGGATGGTGGCACTTTAATCTTTTTTTTTTTTAATTTTATTTATTTATTTATTTTTAACACTGTTCCTTTAAAAAAAAAAAAAATATCACTTTTATTGCTATCACAAGGAATGTAAACATCCCTTGTGATAGTAATATATGGTGACAGGTACTCTTTATGGAGGTATGGGGGGTCTAAAAGACCAACCATCCCTCCTTTACACTTCACAGTATTCAGATCACCAAAAACGGCGATTCTGAATACTGTCATTTTTTAAAAATTGGCGCCGTTAGCCGCCGAGTAAACCGGAAGTGACGTTTTGACGTCGCTTTCCGGAATTTGCCGAAGGAGACCCGATCAGAGCCGATTCCAGCTTCCTTCAGGTCTCCTGTGAGCCGGCGGACGTGCCGGATCGTAGCTCTGGTCTCGGGAGGCCAGAGAAGAGCGGCAGAAGGCAATGGGAGTGGGGGATGTCCCCTCCCTCCCCCGGGGATAACAGTGAGCTCCCGAGCCAGATCGGTCATTATTCCCGGATAGCCGACCATCCCCTCTAAAAAAGGGTACCGGGATATAGCATGCAGCTGCAGGCTATATTCCGGCACAGCCACTCAAAAGTAGCCGCCGCCTATTTACGGCGCTGGGGATGAAGTGGTTAAAGTGGTTATAAAGCAGTGGTTCTCAACTCCGGTCCTCGGGACCCACCAACAGGCCAAATTTTAAGTATTGCCTTGGTGAGATGCAGACTAGAACACTGCAATCACTGAGCAGCAAATGATATCACCTGTGATTCTTTTCAGTTATCCTGCAAACCTGGCCTGTTAGTGGGTCCCGAGGACTGGAGTTGAGAACCACTGTTGTAAAGCCTTAAGGTTTTTCAACTTAATGCATTTTGTGCATTAACCCCTTAGCGTTGGCTCCCGCTGGCCCTTTAAGGGGTTTGGGATTCCAGGTGGTGGGGCTTGTGACCATGTGACCACCGTGATTGACTGTCACGGCAGTCACGTGATCTGAAAACTTCCAATCGTAAGCAGTTTTTGGGAGCTTTCCGTGAGCCGCTGGTCACTGTGCCCCGGGAGCGTGCTCTCGGCACAGCTCTATTGGTGCTAATCCATACCTCCCAACATTTGACATTACAAATGAGGGACAAGGCAAAAAGATGCAGCATGCTTAGCGCACTGCAGCGAGGAGTGGTTGTGGCTAAACTGCATTGGATATTGGATGTGGCGTAAAGGAACATTGTTAAATATAGTATAAGACTACAAGCAGTACACACTGCACACACATGGTGCAGTCTTTGTACCCACAATATACTTCTTTAGGTCTATTTCACATGATGCGTTTTTAGTGCTTTTTGCATTTTGCAGATTTGCACTACAGAATGTCTTCCATAGGAAACCATGTTACATGGACTGGAGTGCAAATCTGCAAAATGCAAAAATCTGTAAAAATGCCTTGGTGTGACTCAGGCCTAATAAAGGCTACCTTCACCTTTAGCAACATATTACACCCCCATTTAGTGTATAAAATGTAGCTAACCAACCCACATCTAATGTGCCCCAGCATCCTCAGACAGCATGCTAGGTTCTTCATCCTCGCAGCAGGTGTCAAATTTGAAATTTGTGCAATGCCAATCTCTGACTGTACAGATGATTCATTCATTCACAGAGATCTAAGAATGAATGAACTACACGTCCCATGTGACACCATGGCAGATGGACTTGTAGTTCTCAATGGAAAACAAGTTTGGCAATGTCACCACACACGTAGTCCACTGACACTTCCTCCAGCTCTCCAACTGAAAGCTTGTAGAGAGGTACAGACAGAGGGCTGGAGGAAGAGTCTGCAGGGGCCTGGCATTGCACCCCCCATACACTGATTGCTATTGCAACGCAGCTGTCTGTGGAAAAACAAAAGTACACTTTTTTTCTTGAATAAAAGGTGAACCCAGCCTTTAACTACTGTATAACAAGTAGAGGTGGTGGGGGAGGGGCACTAGAGCTATGTGGAGGGAGAAGGAGGCAGTGGCACCTGTGCAGGTGCAGGGGGGTTCTGATGCTCTGCATGATGGAGAGGTGGGCACTGGCACTCTGTGAAGGGGGGAGGGGGCACTGATGCCCTGTGGAGGGAGAAGGGGGACAGGGAGAGAGGGGACACTGAGGAGGTGCTGAAGGAGGTAAATGGGGCTGCATTTAGGGGTGATGGTTCTCCTTTAAGGCAGGTTCAGACAGGAAACTGACTGTTTGTAAGTGAATGAGGTTTTTCCAGAAAAATCTTTCAGCAGAGCAGGGATTGTATGACAATAGCAGCCTGTTCAGGTGAGAAGGGCAAAGATGCGGCACTCACATCTTTCCATGGCTTTTCAGCAGTGGCATCACTTCTTACTGATAGTTTAGATAGAGAAGGGATGAGGAGCAGCAGTGGGTCCAGTCCACACTCTGCATGTAGGCAGCACAGCACACACCGATCTTCCACACAAACAACGATCCTGATCAGGAGAGGAGCACAGGAAGAGGAGGGGGAGAAGGGGATTGGCTACAGCACACAGTTTGGCACTGGAATCACTGTGTGCAGATCGGACTTTCCCTGTCAGACCAGCCAGAAGTATACAGAGCGCTGCTGATAGAGAGAGCAGACAGCTGCTGATGCCAGGACTGGCAATTCCCTGCAATTCACCTGTCAAATCCAAGCAGTGATGTCGGGTATGGACAGGACTGCACTGCTACCCAGACCCAAAGCCCACTCTTTCATTACACTGGTTGTTTGACAGAGGGGCGGGTCTGGGTAGCAATCCCGCCCATACCCGACATCACTTCTTGGATTTGACAGGTGAAGTTTCTCATCTGGAATGCACAGTGTACATCCAACTGGCTTGCTCGCAAATTCCTGTATGCATTCAATGAGCACTGTGCTGGAGGTCCTATTGAGCTGCAGGTTCACATATTAGCAGCATAACTATGCCAGACAAAGCCCCTGTACAGCGGGATAGCGGGACAGAGACCTGAATGCGGGAAAGTCCCGCCCAATCCGGGACTGTTGGGAGGTATGCTAATCCATGCAAATATGTAGTCCCTTGGCTCTAAGGCCCAGCCGCCGAGAATCCGCATATTTGCATGCAGTCGATGCCTAGGGGTTAAGGTGAAAAACCTCCTCCCCCCCACCCCCCCTTTTTTTCTTACCTAAGCATAATCAAATCCAGAGATGTGCATGAGCACAGCGACTCCAGTGCTGTCACTCTCCTAATTGGACAGATTTATAGCAGCGGGAGCCATTGGCTCCTGCTGCTGTCAGTCAAATTCTGTGACACGGGAGAGGGGGTGGGGTCAAATCCTACTGTCCATGTCAATGGATGCAGCAGTGGAACCTGGGAGCGGGCCGGCAAAGGTGACCCAATGGCTTTCTGTGGGACCACCTAATGTAGAGGAGGGGCCTGGAGCACCAGTGGGGACCCCTAGAAGAAGAGGATCTGGGCTGCTCTGTGCAAAACTACTGCACAGAGCAGGTAAGTATAGAAATGATTGTTATTTTTATGCAAAAATAAATCAAAGGTTTACAAACACTTTAAGCCACATGCTAGATAATTTTCCCCTCAGCTACACAGACAGTTCTTCCTGTAAGTTATAGCACAGGGAAGAAGGGGAGGAAGAAGTACTTTGATTGGCTGCAGAGTAGCCTAGACTAGATTCTCCTCTAGGAAGGGGCTATGAGGGATTTATAAGACAGCAGAGTCCAGGAAGCTAAGCTCTGCTCACTGAACCTGATGGTGTAATAGGAGATTGGCCAGGACCAGCAAAGTGATCAGGGCACCTGAAAGAGTGAACTGTGCAGCTGATAATGTGTGGGTCTGAGCCTGGGAAGCATGTGCACAGGGTTAACGGGTTGTCACTGTGGCTGCTGCTGCCATGAGCCAGGAGGGTACTGGGCTGAAAAAGTGCTGCAGGTTGTACTGGGCTTGTCGTACAGAAGCCCAGGGCTGTGAGGTGCTGTTATTGTTTGTGGCTGCTAAGAGCCTAGGAAAATGTGTGCTGCTGAGAGCCAGATAGACTGTAGTGAGCAGGCTGCCTGCAGATAGAGAGTGAGAAAGCTGCAGGGCTAGCGCTGCATGTTGCTCTTGGAGGGCTATTTGCTGTGATGACTAAAGGGAATCAGGGCTGAGGATCTTGTTACAGTGAACCTTCTGGTACAGCTGCTTCTGGACTGTTGCTGCTGTAATAAGAGTTGCTGTACCAAGTGTTGTAGTGATAGAGCTACAGAGTGTTTTGCTATTAAGAGCCTTGTGGCTGTTATGTATTGTCTGCTGCTGTGCCCACCAGAGTTCAGTTGTTCCAGTGCCCAGTGTTTGTGTTTTCATGCTTTTCCTCTATCCTACTGTGAAAGGACCACGTTTCGCTGGGACTCCATTAAAAATGAGAAAACGAGGGCCTCCATTCAACACAGGCTTCAGAGGTAGGTTCAAGGCCCGGTGAACTATCTTTTTCAATTCCACTCAAAGACTTGTTCTATTCCAAAGCACATTGGAGGAAATGTGGTCTACTTGAAATGCACTAAAAAAAGTTGCTGCTTTATTCCCTTGAGAAGGAGAAGGAAACAGAGAAAAAGGGTGCAACATTACTATAAAAGAGAGCAGCTGCTTTGCTCCTTTAGGGTGGAAAAAAAAAACTACCATATATATCAAGTGAAATGACAAGTCTAAAATTATGTTTACTGATAAAACTAACATACTTACATAATCTGCACCTTAATTTCTGCACTTACGGTATATTTGTCTATTATCCTTCAAAATTACAGTGCACTTTTGAAAAGTGGGATGTGGGGGCTTGAAATGAAATACTCCCCTTAAGGTCAATGCTCCTTAGACAATACATTGAACCGTGCCTCATATACATTTATAGGTAACCCTTGTGAATGGTGGGTGCATGACTTTATGGTGGTCCCATGCAAAAGTCAACAATGAAGAGAAACCAGAACACCAGCAACACACTTGTCAGCTTGGCTCATAGTTGTGTGACTCACTTGCAAATATTTTGGGGAATATGTCATACTATGCCAGCGCTTCCTCTGTGTACTTTTTCTGTCAATCAATGGATATTATTTGCTAGAGTGATGCTGAGTGACACATCATATTGCATGGTGTCACTAAAAGTAGACTTAAGATACACATGCAGGTTGCAGGAGAACGGGAATGCAGCTATAATCAATGCTTAGCACAATACATTGATACAAGTGCCCATGTTATATGAATGTTAAAAATGCATTTTTATTTCAATGGTGAAGTACCACTTTAAAGAAGAGGATCGGAAGAAAAAGGGTGCGTGAGCAGCTCTACAAAACTAAAATGGCTACTCAGAGCTCTTGAGGAGGAAAAAGAAAATAGTGCATTATCAGCACTTGAAAACAATGTGGCTGCTCTGCACCCTTGAAAAGGAGGAGGAAACGGGTGCATTAGCAGCACTGTTAACTACTATTCATCACTGATGAGTAGGAAAATAGAGCATTTTCAGCACTTGCAAGTAAGAGGAGAAATGCTTTGCTAGACTCTTGTCAGAAACACCTGCGATTTAGCACTGGAGGGGGGGGGGGGAAACAGCTCCCCAGATTCTCTCTTTTTTTCTATTAGCTGAACTCTGTGAACTTGTGTCTTTTATCAACTTAAGTACAGGCATACCCCACTTTTAAGCACACAATGGGACTAGAGCATGTATGTAAAACAAAAATGTACTTAAAGTGAAGCAATACCTTTTTTCACTTCTGGGGTGTCAATGCAGCCTACCTGTGTCCAGCAATGCAGCCTACCTCTGTCCAGCAATGTGGCCTACCTGTGCCCAATAATGAAGCCTGTCTGTGTCCACAAGGCAACCTGCCTGTGCCCAATAATGCAGCCTGTCTGTGTCCAGCAATGCAGCCTGCCTGTGCCCAATAATGCAGCCTGTCTGTGTCCAGCAATGCAGCCTACCTGTGCCTAATAATGCAGCCTGTCTGTGTCCAGCAATGCAGCCTGTCTGTGCAGGGGAAGAGAGAGGAGAGGATTGCCGGTCAATCATCAGAGCGGGGAACATCGCTGTAACACCTTTCATTTGAATTGCCGTGTGTTCTTGCTACCACATACAGCCCCACCTCTTGGCCCAGGTACTTTTTTTTTTCAATAGATTTTTAATGAGTGAAATTTATCATCTTACATCATTTACATTGATATTTTCAAGAGTATAGAACAGTATGGATACTACATCGTTTATTGAACAGGTATAAAATATGTTTCTTATCTACAGTCTTTAACAATTTTTAATATCCTTTAGCACATATGTGAGGAATTTCAGAGTGTCTTGATCAACTAAAAGTTATTTGTATTATTGTATTACATCATAGATAGCGGGTTTGAGGGATATAACTCCATCAAGGGAGAAGGTTACTGATAGTGGGAGTTGTCCCTGTCCAGAGCACCCCCATGGGGATCATACTGTGTGCCGGACAGGTACAACAATGTCCCTAGCACCCGAAGCAAAGTACTGGAATTAATAATGGAATTAATAGCTGCTGGTTAAAGTCTACCCAGTTGTCAATTTATCAAAGAACTTAAACCTTGTGAGTACCAAGACTGCCAGGGTGACCATTGCTGATGTGCTCTGTGGAGTTGACCTTTGGAAGAGGCCATCATCTTTTTTATGTAAGTGATGTTGTTGAGTTAGTTCTACTGCTTCCATAATTGTAGGGGGTAGCGGGTCTTTCCAACGCGTCGTGATTGATAGTCTGGCTGCTAGGAAGAGGTGGGTGATCGAGTATTGTGTGTGGTAGGGAAGATTGTCAGTATTGAGTGACAGTATCGCCAGGCTAGGCTTTGGTGGGGTGTGTATTTGTGATATATCAGAGTTGATAGTGAAGATGGTTTGCCAGTACAGAGTGAGTTTCAGGCAGCCCCATAAAGTGTGCAGGAGATCGCCTGTCATACCACAATTCCTCCAACATATGTTGGAGACGTTGGTGCTAAAGCGAGATAGTCTGTCAGGGGTTAAATACCACCTTAAAGATATTTTCGTGGATAATTCCCACAGTGTGGAGCAGCACGTTACCTTTTGAGTAGTTCTGCATGCTTTAAGCCATTGCTCCTCTATAAAGGATTGTTCCAGGTCTGCTTCCCATTTAACAAACGGGAAGGATTAATGGAAGATGTTTTTTTGTTGAAGTAAATTGTAGAAAATAGTGATTCCTTTCTGGTGAGAAGAGGGAGATGTTAGGTAAGCCCAGGCTTGGGTTTGTATGTTATGATGTATTTGGGAGTTTTTGGCTAGGCAATGTCTAATTTGTAGCAGGATAATTGCAGCGCCCAAAACCTATATTGTGGAGAAAATATGAGGTAGATGAACTACATATACAGCATAGGATAGATATAAATTAAATAATAAATATTCCTCCTTTAAAAGGAATGGTGACAAGATCTTAAAGTCTTATCCAAGTCCCACTATAAGCTCGCGAATGCGAATCAAGAGGGCACTCCCTCCAAGTCTTCCGTGAAATAAGCCGATAAGAGGGCAACAGTTATAAGTGGTGAAGCCTTTGTAAAAAATCTTCATAAAAAGGACATCATAGCGAACCTTGGATTCTAGTAAAGATGTAAGCTTACCAGACTCAGGTAGAACATACGCAGGGGTCACAATCCACTCAGAGGATAGTGGTAACTGCAGAACATCAAGGACAGGTAGTCATGGACATGGACGTCAATAGGTCATCATGGACAGGTCAACACGGGCATGGACTTCCACAGGTCATCATGGGCAGATCATCACGGGCAAAACAGATCCAATCGTAAGGGACTTCAAATCCTCTCTAGAATGCTCTTTCTTTTTTTGCAGTCTTTAGAGCAACCACAGTCCAGCTCTTAGCTCCCTCTGTTTAGCACACTGAGATCCAGGGTGAGCTATCCTATGCTGTATATGTAGTTCATCTACCTCATATTTTCTCCACAATATAGGTTTTGGGCGCTGCAATTATCCTACTATTCTGCTTGAACAATTTCTTGATCTATTGTTTTTTGCGAGCAGCCTGAATCATTACTATTCTTA
The DNA here is from genome assembly GCA_018402905.1 of Glandirana rugosa. Taxonomy (NCBI): domain Eukaryota; kingdom Metazoa; phylum Chordata; class Amphibia; order Anura; family Ranidae; genus Glandirana; species Glandirana rugosa. Next base: position 1,670,442 of record BLSH010255450.1, read on the forward strand.
AACACCTCTCATACCTCATTTATTTATTTTTATAGTGGGCGCGGATAATCTTATATCACAATTAGAGTTGAGCGAACACCTGGAAGTTCGGGTTCTGCTGGTCCATCCGAACTTCGGGACAAAGTCCGGGTCCGGGTCCGGACGGAACCCGAACGATCGCACGGACAACGAACCCCATTGAAATCAATGGGGACCCGAACTTTTAGGCACAAAAATGGCTGTAGGAAAGTCCTGGAAAGCCCCAGAGGGCTGCAAAAGGAAGTAAAATGGGGGTAAGGGTAGGGCAAGTGCCCTACAAAAAAATGGGGACAGGGAAATAACTGTAAATATTTTTTAAAAAATAAAAACATAAAAAAAGCAAAAATGGAGGTGAATGTGGATCATCTTCAAACTGTGTCTGAAAAGTATTAATTAACGGTAGAAGCCATATAACTGTTCTAAAATCATCTTCAAACTAGGGCAAGTGCCCTACAAATAAATGGGGATAGGGAAAATAAATTAAAATCAAGTAAAATAACAGGAAGGGGGGTGGATGTGGAGTAGGAGCCTAGAGGTTGACTAGGCCGTGACCGTGGCAG
>BLSH010255450.1:1694548-1719966 GCA_018402905.1 Glandirana rugosa
GGATCTACGTGTGTCTGACGTGGGTCACAGTCACATCACTGACAAATCGTGGTATATGTCACGGAACGCTTTCATAAGCCGGGGGAAACTTGAAACGCTGGAAAACGGTGTAAAGTCCGAAGTTTGTATTTCTATATTTTGACATTAAAAAACACTTCTTAGTTGTTGTTCACCCTGTGTTAGTACTTCACCTTGCTTTAAATAACCTATAAAGTTTGAAAAAATTGTTTATTTTTTGACTTTTTAACCCGCACGTTTTAATAAGTCGGGGAAATGAAAGTCACGTCGTTTGAGAGAGGTCTTCAAGTCACTCCTAGAGACTTACTAGGCTACAACTGGTTCTTCACAAAAAATTACAGTTTTATATCTTTATGTTTGAAGCCTGAAATGTGGCAAAAGGTCGCAAAGTTCAAAGGGGGCCGAATACTTTCGCAAGGCACTGTATATGGTGCTAAACAGTCACTACACTGACACTGGGTGCAGTCTGTGTGCATCTAGGGACATCTGAACTGTCCCTAGATGCACACTAATGTAAAGATGAATGGGGCTCAATACACTGCAATCAAACTATCTGAACTGTCCCTACTCTAGATACACACTAATGTAATGACTCATCACTACACTACACTGACACTAACTGAACTATCCCTAGCTGCACATTAATGCAAAGATGAATGATGGTCATCACTACACTCACACTGACTATCCCTAGATTGACACTAATCAAATATTCTACACTGACAATAGAATCACAATAGCACACTATAGCACAATAATTGTCACTAACTATTGGATAGAGTCATCATGACAGTGTCCATTCATGGCTCTGACAGTGCTCTGTGCCCTGATTGGGCAAAGTTTCACTGCTTCAGCCAATTAGGGCTTTCAATGCATTGAGCGACAGCGAAGTGCATTGTGGTCATTCCGTGGGCTGAACAAATGGTTGACCACCCTAATAATGCATTCGTTCGGTGAACTCATTCTCGGGCCAAATAGTTCGCCCATCCCTACTGGCAACACTGCAAAGTATCACTAACCTGAAAGTGAGTTTGAACTGTACCCATCAGGTGCTGACAGGGGCCAGCACAGAGGTGGGTGACGATACAGAGGTGCAGATATCAGAACAGAGTAGTTGGCTGACAGTTAGGTAGGGTAGAGGGAAAAACATTAGAGAGGGCAGTCCTGAGCTGGCACATCCCAATAAATATGCTCTGTTGAGTGATGTTGTGGCGGTCACTCAAGTAGTGGCATTGCTGCAGTAGAGTGACTCCCCTAGCTGCCAGGGAAACAACTCCTTCAGTGAGGATGAGGAAAGGCTTATGGTAAGGAAAGACAGATTCTGGTGGTAGGGGATTTAATTATTAAAAGGACAGAGAGGGCAATATCTCACAGGCTGTGATTGCTGAACGGTATGTTGCTTACCGGGTGCTTGTGTTATAATGGATCAGATAGACAGATTGTTGGGTGGGCTGGGGAGGTCCCAGCTGTCATGGTACACATTGACAAGGTTAGAGGAAGGTGAAGCTTCCAAAACAAAAATATTTCAGGGATATAGGTGCTGATAAAGAAAATGACCTCCAAGGTGATATTCCCAGAAATACTGCCTGAACCTCAAGCCACACCAGAGAGGCAGCAGAAGATTAGAGAGCTGAACAAGTGGCTGAGGAACTGCTACAGGAAGGGGTTTGGGTTCCTGAAGAACTGGGCTGACTTTAAGGTCAGTTACTGGCTCTATAGTAGGGACGGACTGCACCTAAATGGGGAGGGTGAAGCTCTGCTGGGAGAGAGGATGGCCAAAAAATGTGAGGAACTTTTAAACTAGGTGGTGGGGATCAGAGGAAGCAACAGTAAACAAAGGTCAGAGGGTGCTGCTGGGGGCATTCATGGTAATATAATCAGAATACCAAAACCAAAGGGGAGTAGGTTGGCTGAACACAATTATGGCATCAGAACATCTAAGGAGAAATGATTTTACAATCGTACAAAATTAAAAGGAATGCACACAAATGCTAGAAGTCCAGCTAATAAAATGGAAGTAATGGAGCTTCTGATATACAAGGAGGATTTCAACTTTGTGGGGATATGGGTTTCACAGCTCACATGACTGGCTAGCAAGTGTCCATTGGTACTCCTTGTATCAGAGGGGCAGGGAGAGTAGAAGAGGGGGAGGGGTGTGTCTGTATATCAAGGATGATTTAATAGTGAATTTGGGGGATGACCTTGCTAATGGGGCAAGGTAGGAGGTTGAATCCTTGAACAAATGAGAAATTAATAGCAGATGTATGATACAGGCCCCCTGACCTGAAGGATGAAGAGGAGTCTGACCTCCTGTTAGAATTAGGAATGGTGGCGAGGCAGGGCAATCATAATGGGGGACCTCAGATACTGACTGGGTAAAAGGCACTGCTCACTCATTTAGGGCTCGCCATTTCTTAAATGTCTTGCAAGAAAATTTTATGTGTCAGTTAGTGGATGCCCAACTAGAAAAAATGCTCCGCATGGTTTATTAACTACAAAGAACATTGATCTGATTGTAGATGTCGAAATAAGTAACAACTTGGAAAACAGAAATCACAGGGTAATTTCTTTTAACATAATTCATAGTAAAAAGAGACAAAGGGGTAGTGCAAAAACATAAAATTTCAAAAGAGCAAACTTCTCTAAACTGCACTCCATACTAAAGAATATTAAATGGGATCAAATTCTAGAAACATTGAGCACTGAGGAAAAATGGGAGTGATTTAGGAACATATTACGTAAAGGTATTAACCAGTGCATTCCGATGGGTAATAAATATAAAAGAGAGAAGGTTAAACCTGGGTGGCTAAACTTTAATGTAAAAGGTTTGTAAAAGAGAAAAAATGGCCTTTAAAAATATATAAGGCCGAGGGTTCATTGTCTGCTTTCCAACACTACAAGGATTGAAATTAGAAGTGTAAATGAGCAATTAGGGCATCTAAAATAGACTACAAGAGGCATATAGCAGAGAAGAGTAAAAACATATATAAATAAAAAAAAAATTAAATATATTAACAGTAAGAAAGTGAGGTCAAATCATATTGGCCCCATAAAGGGTGATCAGGGCAAGTTGGTTACAAATGATAAGGAGAAGGCAAATGTACTAAATGTATTCTTTTCCTCAGTTTTCACAAAGGAAAATGAGGGCGATAACAAGCCTGACTGTATTGTTAGTAACACATCACGGAATGTACCCCTGTGGCTAACAGAAGCCAGTGCCCGAATTGGATTTGAAAAATGTAACCCAAGTAAATCACCAGGACCAGATAGCTTACACCCAGGAGTCCTCAAAGAACTTAGGTTATAGCCAGACCATTATTCCTCATTTTTAAGGACAGCTTAAAGCGGAGTTCCACCCAAAAATGGACTTACCGTGGATCTGATTCCTCCCCCCCCTCCAGTGCCACATTTGCCATCTTTCTGGGGGGGAGCGCATACATTGTCAAAACCAGGTATCCGCTACCACTTCCCGGAAACAGTCACCGTAATCTTGTTTGGCGATCTACGCAATGTCCGGCCCTCCTCCTACCCCCCCCCCCGCCTTCTTGGAGACATACAGGTCCCAGAAGACAGCAGGGACTATTTATAATGTGCAGCGCTACTCGCACATGCGCAGGAGATAGGCTTCACTTCCTGTTTCCCTTAGTAAGGATGCTGGCACCTGCACCCGGAGCCGATGAATGGGTCGCTTCAGGTGCAGACATTGCAGGCTCCTAGGACAGGTAAGTGTCCTTATATTAAAAGTCAGCAGCTACAGTTTTTGTAGCTGCTGATTTTTAATTTTTTTCACCCAGGCAGAACTCTGCTTTAAGGACTGGAAAGGTACCAGCTGATTGTTAAAAGGCAAATATGGTGCCAATTTTCAAAAAAGAGCAAAGATATATACCTGGAAACTACAGACCAGTTAGTCTAGCATAAATAGTTTGTAAATTATTGGAGAAGATGATAAGAGACTATAGCCAAGAATTTGCTGAAGAAAACAGTTAGTAGTAATCACCATGGGATCATTCTTGCCAGACTGTAACATTCTATGAGGAAATGAGCTGCCATCTAGATGAAGGTAGGCCTGTGGATGTGGTGTATCTGGATTTTGCTAAATAATTTGATACAGTTCCCCATAAACGCTTAATTCACAAATCGAGGTCCCTTGGCTTAGATAATAGTGTATGTATCTGGATAGAAAACTAGTTACAGGCGTGTGTGCAAAGGGTGGTGATAAAAAGCTTATACCCAAAATGGTCTGGTGTGGTGAGTGGAGTACTCCAAGGCTCTGTCCTGAGACCAATTATTTTCAATTTACTCATAAACTAAATAAAAGATGGCATAAATAGCTCAATGTCAGCGTTTGCCGATGATACAAAGGTAAGCAGGGCAATAACTTCACAACAGGATATTGAAACCTTATAGGAGAACCTCAATAAAATAAAGGGGTGGGCAACTATATGGCAAATGAGGTTTAAGGTTGAAAAATGTAAAGTGGTGCATTTGGGGGCCAAAATATGAGTGCAAGTTACTCGCTAGAAAGAGAACCATTGAGAGATTCCAAAATGGAAAAGGATCTGGGGGTCCTAGTAGATCACAGACTCAATGGCATGCAGAGCCAATCTGCAGCAAGAAAAGTAAGGAAAATACTAGCATGCATTAAAAAGCTTATTTGCTCAAGAGATAAAACTATAGTCTCTGGTTTGGGCACATCTTGTGTATGCTGTCTAGTTCTGGTAATCAGTCCTGAAAGTCCAGGGAAGGGCAATATAGCTAATTAGGGGACAAGAGGACCTCAGTTACAATGAATGACTATAAACAATAAACGTATTCTCCATGTAAAAGCAACATTTGAGAGGAGATATGATAATGATTAGAGTTGGGTGAATGGTTCGGCCCAAGCATGAGTTCGGGCCGAACATTGGCTGTTCGTCCCGTTCGGGGAACACCCGAATTTGCAGGGTGTTCGGAGTGTGTGGGAACACACGCTGGCTCCAGGGCCCACAGGGCAGCGGCGCATACACATTGCTCAGCTGGCAGATCATTCCTAGTGGCAGGACACGGCACTGCCATATGTGAGTGATATTCCACTTGTTTTTAAAGATTGTTTTTAATAAACGGGATTACATTATGTCCGCTTTGTCATTGTTTCCCTTCCATAATCTGGAGTATATGAAAGGACTCCCATGCCATCGGATGGACACACATCCATTTAAGCCTTGTTGACCCACTTTGGCATAAGCCTAGGGGGTCCATACCTGCGGGTGAGTGCGCAATCTGGTGGGAGTCTGCACGTTGTGTCTTGCAGTGAATATGCACAAGCATGGAACACTTTAACATTTGATATTTGATGAACTTCACACGCACCTTATGTTGACGAATCTTCATGCACTTTTTTCACTGGCAACATGCTTATTTTTGAATTCATGGACTGCATGTAGTTTTCCGTCTTGATTTATATTGATTAGTTCTTATACTTATTTATCTTTGTACATTGATGAGTTTTTTCATATGGTATATGAATTTATGCTCATGTTAATTTAGACAATACAGTGATATAGCACATCTGCACTTTATATAACAGAATTTAGTGGGAAGCGCAGCAAAGTACTAGTAAAGCTTGGCATCAGGGTATAATTACCCTTAGGCTACTTTCACAGGGAAGCGTTAGCCGCGGTCGCGGTAAAGCCCTGTTTGTTTTGGTGGAGTTTTACCAGCGATATGGCTCTGCTATGCAGGCGGGACCATGGCTCTTTTAACACACCACAAGGGGTTAAAGAGGGGTCAAAAGTGCTGGTGCTCCACACAACCGAGGCGGTGTGCAGCCGCTTCGGAAGCGCTTGCCATTCAATGCAATGGCAGGGGCTGTAGAGGAGCGGTATATATACCGCTCCCCTCACTGCCCCAAAGATGCTGCTCGCAGGACTTTTTGTAACGTCCCGCAAGTGCACCGCCCCAGTGTGAAAGCACTCAGGGCTTTCACCTTGGGGTGGATTGGGGGGGATTTTTGAGGAGCTTTACAGACGATATTTTTTTTAGCTAAATAGCGTCTGTAAAGTGCCTCAGTGTGAAAGGAGCCTTAATGCTGCAGCGTCCTAGCAGTGGGTAATTAGTGGTTTTTATATTACCCACGTGCACATTTTAGTTTTTCACAATTTTATTTGGTTCTTTACACTTTGCGCGAGTGACACTCATAATACCATGCTGTACCATGTGATTAGCTTTGACCAATCACAGCTAATCACAACAAACTAGATGAATCAGTTTCTTTCAGTAAAATGTAATTCACTGCTATCAGCATTCATGTGAATAAAAAAAAAAATCCTGATCACTTTCCCAGAGTAGTGCAATGTTACAATGGTAACATTATATTGCTCTGGACAAAGTGTGTTAAAAAAAAAAAATCTTAAAAAAAAGGAAAAAAAAGTAATAAAAAATATTTTTTTCTAAAAAATGAAAATATATATATATATTTTTTTTGTCACCAGTTAGTGTCCCTGATCACTGCTACACCATTTATATGATGATGCTGTACTGCATTGGTGACAGTACAGGCTGTCCCCGGGTTACAAACAAGATAGGGACTGTAGGTTTGTTCATAAGTTGAATTTGTATGTAAGTCAGAACAGGTACATTTTTTAAGTGTAGCTTCAGCCAAAACAAATATTTTTAAGCTTTTTGGATAGCATAGGGAAGGGTTAACACCCCTGTGATGTTTGTTTTGCTGTCTATGTTTCTGTTCAGAAGATTTCATATTACTTCCTGTCCCAATGATAATTGGATTTTGAAAGTTTTGAGGTGTTGTGGAAACAAACCTTGGTGATAAAGCATCAGTGGAGACCCCTTTTTCCCATAATAACTCTTACAGGAGTGAATTTCCCTTCCTAGGGGGAGATTTCCTCTCACTTCCTGTTGTCTCCCTCCGTTTGTAAGTAGGAGTCGTTCATAAGTCGGATGTTCATAACTAGGGGACTGCCTGTATGTAAAAAAATAATTATGACAAAAAATTACAACTTCACAAAACCCCCCATGCCTCCTACTAAATACATTGGACTGTCTACTTTACAAAAAGGGGTAATTTGGGGGGTATTTGTACTGTCCTGGCATTTTAGGAAATGAGATAGGCCGTTAGTACATCAGGATTGATACATTTTCAGATATATACCATAGTTTGTCACCAAAGAAAAGTATCAAAATACATATTGGGCTAAATTTATATAAAAATAATTATTTATGGGGGTGTGGCTAGCCGGCAATAGAGACGGCCGCACGGTAGGAGAGCTCCGGTCTCTAGGACACCAAGCGACACTATCCAGTGTGATCACCCGATATGTCTACAAGTGCCCCAAAGCATTCTGCTCATAGAGAACAAAGAAAACGGGGGCCACAATGCTCAGTCCATGCCAAGCTGACTTCTTCACAGCCAGAGGGGACAGATGCAGCCAAGATGGTGACGGCGCGCTTCTCTCACAGGCCGCAGATGCAGAAGACTCGGCCTCAGGCTCCGGATCCAGCTCATCAAAGACATCGGTATGTTCAGTGATTACATCCCCAGGCATAGGGGAATCAGTACACTCTCCACCAGATAGCCCCACGACACGTAGCTCCACCAAGCATAAAAAAGCAAGACAGGGCAATGAGGCAGATGAGGAATCTGACATGGAGGAAGGCACTCATGATGAGAATTCTCCTCAAGTCACACTGGAACAGTTTCCATTCTCCTCCCAGCCAGCCACCATAGCTGACATGAAAGACATGCTAATCTCCCTCAGAGATTCCCTACACTTTGACATGAAAAGAGCTTTACACCCCATTAAAGCTGACGTGCAGGAGCTTCAGCACAGAGTAGCACATGTTGAACATAAAATGGATGATGCATTCTCTGCACATAATAATCTTGTAGATGCCTTCCAAGAACAACAAACAGAATTACAACGCATAGCATTTAAAATCGCAGACATGGAAGATCGCAGCCGCAGGAACAATATTAAATTCCGCGGGATTCCAGAATCTATATCCAATTTGGACCTGCAAGGCTATATAGGTCAGCTACTTCACATATTGGTTCCCAAAGCAAGTGCTGTAGAGCTTACAATTGACAGGGCCCACAGGCTCCCTAAACTGTCCTTTCTGCCTGATACAGTCCCACGCGATGTACTTGCGAGAATCCATTACTATCATGTGAAAGAGAAGGCCATGCGTGCTATCCGCAAAAATCCTAACCTAGAAGGCCAATTTGCAGGAGTCGCACTATATGCAGATCTCTCGCAAGCAACTATCCAACATAGGAAAAAGCTTCTCACTATTACAAAAGCCCTGAGGAACCATGAGATTAAATATCAGTGGGGAACACCATCTAAGCTGATTGTGACATACCACGATAAAACATATAACATCCTCTCCTTGGAATTCGGCCTTAGGTACTTGAAGGAATGGGGCATCCTCCCTGCTGAAAATGTACCTGATCGTCGCACGGAACCCTCGAAGTTAAGGCAAGAGTGCTCAAAGTGATATGCTCTTATTGCATTAGATCACCCTGCTTTCAACAACAAGAATTGTCCACAGAGACGATAACCTTATGAGACTACTTAGGTAACACTATTCCAAGGGAATAAGTGATTATGTTTTCCCCCCAGAAGGATTCTGCAGAGTCATCTGCTACTTGCCCCGGTATTATTACTGGGTCTTTTTTTTATGTTTGTTGACATGTTTTTTCTGTTATGTTTGTTGGGTTTATCCCATGTAGCTGTCCATACCACCAACCTTCCGATGATTCGCAGTACCTATACTCGAACTGAACATTCTAAGAAGCCTACAGCCACATACCATTCTTCCAGTCTACCTCGCCCTACGTTGGAACATGAGATCTGCAAAGACGTGAGTACGATAAACTACACTATTGGTACACTATACCCATACCCAGTGAGACCTGATAGGCGGAAGTCTGCAATTTTGATACCAACCAAACATATCCGCACCAGAAGGACTTATAAATGACCACCAAATTTGTCTCACTGAACGTCAAGGGCTTTAACAGCCCCTTTAAAAGGAAGTTTCTCTGGGTGGAAGCAGAGAGACTTAAGGGAGACGTCCTATGTATTCGGGAAACCCACTTCTCAGCTTTAATAGCACCAAAATGCTCACATAAAAATTTTCCTCACATGTTTTACGCCAATGCGGACTCCAAACAAAACGGATTACTTATTGCTATTAGTAGCTCTGTGGCCTTTTCTTTACGGGACTGCCTCAGCGATCCCAATGGTCGCTTTATTCTGGTTTGTGAACTCAACAATGTAGCTTACACAATTGTCGCCATTTACGCCCCAAATAGAGGCCAGGTTTCATTCATGAATAAGACCCTTAAAAAAGTTAATCAAGTTCGCAAAGGTTATTTGTTGTTGCTTGGCGACTTCAACCTGGTTCCTGACACCACACTTGATTGCTCGCCCAAATCACCCTCCCATAGACCTACTCTAAAGAACTTTCTATTGACCGAATCCCTGTATGACTCATGGAGATGCTTTCATGCCGGGGAAAAAGACTACACCCTTTTCTCAGCACCTCATAAGTCATACTGTAGAATTGATCTAGCCCTCACGGATTTAAATACACTCCACTTAGTGCAATCCACCTCAATAGAGACCATCACCTGTTCCGACCACGCTCCCATAACAATTTCGCTATCAGAACGCTATAATGACAAACCCACCACTTTGTGGCGTAACAATACGCGCATTTACCAGCAGGAGTCACTCCGAGTTGGGGTCGCTAAGCAACTGAATGAATTTTTCATGTTTATCAAGACTACAGAAGGTGACATAATACCTGGTGTGCGCATAAAGCCTTTATGAGGGGTGTACTTTTACAAACAGCGTCAAGGGAAAAACGAAAAAAGACACAAAAGTTACATTCATTACTTAATCAGATTAAAAAATTAGAGCTACAAAACAAACAAACAATATCCCAGACTAATATAGACAAACTTAACAATCTTAGATTAGACCTCAGGAAACTTTTGATGCAAGACCACGAGAGAGGTCTCAAATACTTGAGAGCATCTTTCTACTTGTATGGGAATAAAGCAGGGAAAAGACTTGCAAGGCAAATAAAAATTAGACAAGCCAAAAGCAAAAGAGCTAGTATGAGAAACCCTACCACAGGTCAAATAACCCACCACCCTAAGGACATAGCAAAGATATTCCAAAATTACTACAGCAAACTCTATAATCTAGTCTCTGACCCTTCAACACCACAACCCAACCAAAAGATAATTAATTCCTTTCTAGATTCAGTCAAGCTCCCTTCTGTTACCCAGGAGCAGTTAGAAGGCTTGAATGCCCCTTTCTCGCTACAAAAACTAAACGCGGTGATAAACCGCATGGCTCTAAATAAGTTGCCTGGTTCAGATGGACTCTCAGCGGAGTACTACCGCACCTTTCAGGATACCCTCTCACCTATACTACTTGAACTCTATAACACTCTAGCCTCATCTAAACTATTTCCCAAAGAAATGCTCAGAGCAATAATAGTGACCCTCCCTAAACCAGGGAAAAATCCGGATACTCCCCAAAACTACCGGCCAATCTCCCTTCTTAATGTGGACCTAAAAATTTACTCTAAATTAATTGCTAACAGACTAGCCAAAATCCCCCTCTTCCTAATAGACAATGACCAAGTAGGCTTTGTCCTCCATAGGCAAGCACCTGACGGTACTAGAAGAATATTAAATCTACAGAGAATTGCGGAAATTAGGAAAACCCCCACAGCCTTCATAGCCTTAGATGCTGAGAAGGCCTTTGACAGGGTGCACTGGGGATACATGGAAGCAACCCTTTCAAAATTTGGCTTTTCTGGATTTATCAATTCGGCCATCCTTGCTCTATACACAAACCCGACAGCTCAAGTCTTCACCTCCTCTGTTTTATCAGCAGAATTCCCCATCACAAATGGTACACGTCAGGGGTGCCCCCTCTCCCCAATGATTTTTACATTGATGATGGAGCCTTGGCAACAGCCATAAGGGAATCCCCTAATATCTCCGGTTTAGAAATCGCAGGTAGAGCCCATAAAATAGGGCTCTTCGCCGACAATGTGATTCTTACACTCACTAATTTAGAGCACTCCCTTCCCGCACTCAACAGCCTAATAGAAGCGTATGGAAATATCTATTATTATAAGATCAATATATATAAGTGTCAAATACTCCCCATAAACTTAGATAAGGTTACCAAGAAGAAATTAAAGGATATATTCCCATGTAACTGGGAGGCCACAGAAATTCAGTATCTAGGGATCCAAGTCACTAGTAATTCAGCAGCACTGTATGAGGCCAACTATAAAAAGCTACTAGGAGTTATCCAAGTCGAACTAGCTAGCCTGAGTAAACAGCAACTCTCCTTGATGGGCAATATAGCAATGTTTAAGATGGTGATCCTTCCTAAGATCTTATACCTTTTTAGAACAGTACCTATCCCAATCCCCAATGTATTTTTTAGCACTATGAACGCACATATGAAGCATTTCATATGGAAGGGCAAGAAGGCCCGAATAGCCTTCTCTATCCTAACAAAACACAGGAACAAAGGGGGCATGGGAGTCCCCTTGCTGGTTAATTACTACAGAGCGTCATTATTGGAACAGATTAGAGCTTGGACAGACCCCTCCTCAACTAAACCTTGGGATCTAATAGAAAGGCATATGACCAATAACAAGAACCTCGAGAATCTACTTATTGCCGCGGCAATCGGGCTCCCTATCCCCCTGCAAGGATACCCATCAATCCAGGCTTCTTTATCAGCTTGGAATGAACTAATATCATTAAATAGAGATTCCACCCAAATAAAAATCACTAATGCCCCCCCCCCAAATATTTGAATTTTTGATCCCTAACTTCTCAGTTAAAAAATGGACTAGCCTCGGATATATGTCCTGGGACTCTATTCCTAAAGAAATTAAAAACAATGATCCCTACAGAAGTAATCAAATAGGACACTTCCTTAAATCACTCCACTCACAATATATAAATCTAGATAAAGAGCTGTGGGACTTCCACCATAGTCATGCCAACCCGAAGGGAGGAATTTCCTGCATATACTCTATGTTGCAAACAGACTCCAATATTAGACAATCAAAGGCCATTCAAAACTGGGAAAGGGACCTGGGGAAAAAGTACACAGAGTATCAGTGGCTGAACGCATTTAGATACAGCGCGAAAGCCACACACTGTGTCCTTCACTGGGAGAACACCTTTAAAATGAACTATAGGTGGTATCTTACACCAGTACGCCTGTCCCACATGTACAAGACCTCCTCAGGAGAATGCTGGCGCAACTGCGGACAACAGGGTCACTTACTCCACATGCTTTGGCATTGCAAGTCCCTAAGGAGCTTTAGGCAGGAAATATTTAAATTGATTTCAAAAGTTACAGGCTGTTCAGTCCGGCTATACCCTGAACTGGCCATCCTAAACCTGACAACAGATAGCTTCCCTCCCGGAACTAGGCAACTGATCACTCACATTCTTATAGCAGCTAGACTAACGATATTGTGTAAATGGAAGAAAGACCTGGCACCCAATGTAAACGAGGTCATTAAAAGAATACAATTGCATTGCTCTTATGAACACATTTTCGCAAGAGCCCAAGGAAATACTTCCTGCATGTATGGGATAACTGGATTAAACTTTATGAAAACCGAGACGACTTCCACTAAGTAGGGCGAATGATAGAATGATAGCTAGTTAATGATAGCTAGTTAATCTTAAATTAAAACATATCACAGAGAGCTGGTATGGATGCTTTGTTATATAAGTTCTTTAAACTGTTCTTTTCTTTAGACCTGAATGTATTTTCCACTCAACTTTAACAACAGACTGTATGCTCCCCAACTATATGGTGGTACATAAGATTGTATGAAAACCTGCCCACAGTTAGTTCCCAGTGGGGTGGCAGGCACCTCCTAGTAAAAGTAGGAGGATATAATCTATCCCTTCTGGTTCCAATTGCCATCTGAACTATTATAAAGCTTTGATTGATGTAATTTCCATGTTACTCTTCACGCTTGTATTACTGTTACATTAGAAGAAGTATATGGTCTATATATACCTCTTGACCAACTTGAAATGGATGTACACTATATATTTACTTTGTTTTTTCTGTTCCAATAAAAATTGTTATTAAAAAAAATATATATATATTTATTTGCAAAATTTTATAGCAGAAGCAAAGAAAATGTGTTTTTTTTCACAATTCACAAAGTCTTTTTTTTGTTTATTTGTCAGAAAACAAAAAAGCTCAAATCCCAAATTCTTGAGGAGAAACAAAGTTGCCAAAGAGCAGGAATAAGTAAAAACATAGTATAATTTATTAAAAACAATATATCCACACTTACATCTGGGCAAGAAGGGTGCAGCTTGAACTTGGAAGAAAAGACAGCAGTGTGTATCAATAGACCGCTGTAGCCACTAGCTAGCTGGCCACCTCCTAGCATCCTGGTGCTTGCCCAGCACATTGAGGAAGACCATAGATGCTGTAGCTGCTGTGTTCCCCTGGTGGGTCCCCCTCCACAAGTTTGACAGCTGCTTCTGCATAGCTGCTACAGCAATCTATTGATTTACACTGCTGTCTTTTGCCAAGCTGCACCCTGTGTATATTGTTTTAAATAAATAATACTTATTTATCCCTACCCTTTGGCAACTTTGTTTCTCCTGCATGTCTCTCTGGATTCTTCCCTGATCTGATTTGCCTAGAGTTGCGAAATTCTCATACCTTTTTGTCCACCTGGCCTTTGGTTCAGCAATTCATTAATCAATAGTACCTTCACACCAGTTCCTTTGACTGCCACAGGAGCCCCATATTCGTACAAATTGCTACAGGAGCACTATGCTTCTGGAATCAAGTACTGTAAACTAATTACATATATTTTTCATGCAAATCTTCCCAGTCCTTTTAGTACCCACTTTACCTAAGTTTTATTACACCTAAACTGTGAGCACATACTGTGAATTAATTAGATATATCTTTTCATGCAGATCTTCCCAGTCCTTCTAGGAACTACTTTGTGTACGTTTTAATACACCTAGACTGTGAGCACTGAGTGATTTTTTTTTTTCAGACAATCTCCAGAATACTATCCCAGAGCTGCAATGAGTGCTATGTGATGGGGTTCAGGAGCATTTTCTTCTCCAGAGGATGCAACCATAGTAGGTTATGAATAGTCAATGGAGCGCAATCAAAAGCTTCCAACTCCACCGAGTGGAAGGTTTCATAGCTAGCATGGTATGCACTTAATTGTGTAATCAGTGCGGCCTGGCAATATCTCAATGCGTTTGGGACATCCAGCCCTATCATTCAGCCTGATTTGAAACATGACATGTTTGGAGATTCTTTGTTTATAGTTTCACCAAATAAAGTGCTTCACTTTGCTTTGGATAGAGTGCATGATTGGGACAGAGATCTGTATTGGCAAAACTGTAAAGTATATTGATTTAGGTGGTACATCATTTTACTGCCACTATGTGCCCCAGCTAAGACAGATTGTAGTTAGCCCAATTTTGCAAAAATGGGGTTCAGTTTTATATTCATGATTTACAGACTTCATGCTGGGTTCAACAAATGCCCCATAAATGTGAACCCAGAAAAATTCACATCCCTATTTAACATATTTTATTGATGTGATTTACCTCTAAAAGTCTATAATATCTCCCAAGTGTCTCTCATGGTCACTGAAAAAAAAACATGCATTACTGGAAGGAGTGCCAGCCCAAAGGTTTAATGAGTCCAAATCAATTTATTAGTTTATACTAAAAAGTAGTATAAACTGATAAATATTAATTTTAGTATAAACAAATAAATTAATTTGAGCTCTTTTATCCTTTGGGCTGGCGCTCCTTCCATTAGTGCATGTTTTTTTTCTGGTAACCTGCTGGGGTACCTACTGGAGGGTAATCTTGTCTGTTGGGAGCAGCCCAACCTGAGCTAGTGAACACCTCTGAATGTTTTTGTCTCCTCACTACTTTGTATGAGCTCACATCAAAGTCTCAATACCTTTTGGATGCTTTTTTCTTCATTGGAGTCTCAAGTGACACTGGGCCAGCACATACAGTGATTAGACTATAGATTCGATTTGGCTATGAAGTGATGGGAGAGAGGGAGGACTATGGCTGTACTAGGAAATCAATTCCTGCTGGAATTAATGAATTCCCCAACAAGTTTAAGGCCTCATGCACACTGGACGTTTTTGGATGTTTTTACAGCTGCTGTTTTTAGCTTCAGACATTTTTTTCCTACAGTCGATAAACTCCCCATAATGTTATCCTATGTGTTCATGCACACATAGGCTGTTATCAACTGTTTTTAGCTGGGGCGTTTTTGAGCTGTAAAAAAACCCAAGACTAGTGGGTTCTGAGAGACGTTTTTCAGCTGTAAAAACACTCAAATGCTCAAAAACGCACAAAAATGTGCAAAAATGCCACCTCAACGTTTTTGGACGTTTTAAATCCATTGAGGGAAGAAAAAACGCTCAAAAATGCGCAGAAACATGGCTCACCAACTTTGTTGGACGTTTTTGGTCCATTGAAAAAAAAAAAACCCTACTGCTCAAAAACGCTAGTGCAAAACGCTGAAAGAAGCTAAAAAACTCACCACAAAGCTACTGACGTTTTTAGAGTTTTTTTTTAACTTCCTGTGTGCATGAGGCCTCAAGGCAAATGAAAAATGAACAAAAGTGGTTTACAAAAGGGAAAACACAGCAAGGAAATATTTACAATATTTGATTTTTCTGTTTTTACCTGCAGTTGTTTAAGTTGGAAATATGGTCTCTTTAACCACTTCAATACCAAGGACATCATATGAGGTCCTTGACTTTGAATGGCGATATCTGAATGGTGCCTTCAGCTACAGGCACCATTCAGATACAGTTGTTTAGAGTCGGCGGATTCGCCGCGAGATCACTTTTATCGGTGGAGGGAGAGGTGCCCCCCCTCCGCCACTTTCCCTTCATCTCTGCCACTTACCGGATTGTCTGGAGCGGTGGAGATGATCGGGTCCGTTCCCCCCCTGCACAGGAAGCCGAGTGAGTGGAAGATGCCGCCCACTCGGCTCCATAACATTGCAGGGCGGAAGCAACGTCACAACTCACTTCCGCCCAATGCTCTTAAAGGGGACATTTTTTTTTTTGAACTGTCATTTTTTTTTTTTTTTTTTGCATTTAACTGTAAATATGAGATCTGAGGTCTTTTTGACCCCAGATCTCATATTTAAGTGTTCCTGGCATGCTTTTTTCTATTACAAGGAATGTTTACATTTCTAAAGTTTAAAAGTGATCACATTTTTTTAAAAAAGAACAGTGTAAAATTAAAAAATAAAAAGTAAAATAAATAAGAAAAAAATAATTAATGCGACACGTCCCCGCGAGCTCGAGCGCAGATGTGAACGCATACGTAAGTCCTGCCTGCATATGAAAATGGTGTTCAAACCACACATGTGGGGTAACACCACGATCGTTAGAGTGAGAGCAATAATTTTAGTACTAGATCTCCTCTGCAACTCAAAACTGGTAACCTGTAGAAATATTTAAATGTCGCCAATGGAGATTTTTAGGTTGCAAAGTTTGTTGCCATTCTGCGAGCGGGTGCAAATTCAAAGCATGATATGTTGGGTATCAATTTACTCGGCATAACATTATCTTTCATAATACGGAAAAAATTGGGCTATCTTTACTGTTGTGTTATTTTTTCACTCAAAAAAGTGAATTTTTTAAACAAAAATCGAGCTCGTAAGACTGCTGCGCAAATACGGTGCGACATAAAGTTTAGCAACGACTGCCATTTTATTCTTTAGGGTGTTAGAAAAAATATATAATGTTTGGGGGGGTTTAAGTAATTTTATAGCAAAAAAACTGGTTTTAACTTGTAAACAGAAAATATTAATATGAATTTACCGAGCTAATGCAAGAAGTAAATGATGTGAAAAATGAAAAAAGAAATCCTATATAGTGGGTGCAGCAATTAGTGGAAAACCATCCAGACATAAATAAAAATACAAACAATTGCACAACCAAATCCAAAAAATTATAAAAAATGCATGTGTAAGCCCCCAGAGTCACTGAAAATCAAGGAGGGTATCAATACCTGTATATAAATAATACAATCACTAATGCAGATACGTGAATAATTTGAAATATACATTGACATAAAGCGATATGTGCAAAAAGGAAAAATCTTTTCATGCAAAGTTCATAAGGTGCAAAGTCCATAAAGTGCTATGATATACGACCATCCAGTAATATCTACTAGTCCAGCAAATCTAGTGTGGATGGTCAAGAATTCTTTCACCAAGTGCAGAAATGGTAAATTTACTTTGGGTGTCACCGCACACTCTGAGTGTAAAAACTCTTACCAGAAATAGGTGTTTACCTGTCGCTAGGCAAATGGCAACAACAGGCAGATAGCTTCTGCAAGCTTTGGCAAGGGAATGAAGGCAGCACCAGCTTCAGGTTCAGGGGAAGGCTCGTGGTATCACTTCAGTACATTTAAAAGAGAAGGCTCCAAATAGTGTAATACCGTTATTTATTATATATTAAAAACATATGCCAAATGGCTACTCACATAGTACAAGTTAAAATGTGCATGAAGTAGTAAAAACGCAGGCTCTCGTGGTTTGCCTGTGCTTCCGGGTCACGTGGGACGCGAACTTGTCAATGCGTAGGTCCTACGCATTGACGAGTTCGCGTCCCACGTGACCCGGAAGCATGGACAAACCACGAGAGCCAGTGAAGCTGGTGCTGCCTTCATTCCCTTGCCAAAGGTTGCAGAAGCTATCTGCCTGTTGTTGCCGTTTGCCTAGCGATAGGTAAACACCTATTTCTGGTAAGAGTTTTTACACTCAGAGTGTGCCGTGACACCGGAAGTTAATTTACCATTTCTGCACTTGGAAGAATTCTTTACCTCTTCTTGACCATCCACACTGGATTAGTTGGACTAGTAGATATTACTGGATGGTCCTATATAATAGCACTTTATGGACTTGGCACCTTATGAACTTTGCATGAAAAGATTTTTCCTTTTTTGCACATATCACTTTATGTTTATGTATATTTCAATTTATTCATGTATCTGCTATTAGTGATTGTATTATTTATTTACAGGTATTGATACCCTCCTTGATTTTCAATGACTCTGGGGGCTTACACATGCATTTTTTATACTTTTTTTGGATTTGGTTGCGCAATTATTTGTATTTTTATTTAATTTGTAAACACCAACTCCAAAAAAAAATAGGCCCGGTATTGAAGTGGTTAAAGTAAGGATGTCACTGCTAAAAGCATGTGTAAAATATCACCCTGCAGAAGGAGATCAATAATACATTCTACTGGATGAAACCACAGTATGCAGTGGGGAACCAGTTATCTGGCACAACAAGAAATGTGCCAGATGCTAAGGATTCTTCAGCCTTTGTAGCTCTGCAAAAAACAGTGAAGACTGGACTTACCCTGAACAGGTGGCAAGATTGAAGATCATCGATCTACTTGTGTAGGATGATTTTTTACACATTTTTAGTGGTGGCTGAGTCCTTTTTAAATCAACATAATAATTTTGCCAGAGACAGAAGTTGTACTTTAGCTGGTTATATTTGTTCAGGGGGCAGATGTTATGACATTTGCATGCAGATCTAGCTAAAGAAATAAACAGGTTAATAGTAACACAATTATACGCTAAATACGTCAATTGTTTTTTACTTCCTATTGTAATCAGATGATTTTTCTTACTGCACTTTAATAAAGCCATGCCCTTTAAAAGTCAAGTAAATGTTTTCTGTCATCCTGTTTTTGAAGTACATGTCAGTTTAATCAATCTGTTAATGGTTGGCATATTTTTAAGAATCCCATATTCTTCATGAATCTGTATAAGATTATATATTGATATAGGTTTAGTTGGTAACAGCTTCACATTTTGACTGAAGAATTATTGACCATGAAAGGTTAGAATGGGACATGCAGATTTTATTTGATGAGCCGTACCCATAAACAAATCTATTTACATACAAAAGATCTGACTGACTCTGTTGGAAATACATAATAAAACGTCAATTTTAATATTTCTATTGCATGCAGAAATGTTATTTTTATTGCAAATTAGAAGAATAAATTCAAGGTGCAGTTTAGGGAAAGTTTGTTTTCTCCATTTTGCAACATTAATGGAATATTCTCAAATGTAACCAAGTTTAACCACTTGCGGACCACCCACTGTAGACATACTGCAGCAGGGCAGTCGTTCTGCGCCAGATCACATACCTAGTACGTGATCTGACACTTCTGGGTCTGGGGAGCGCACGCGCGCCACCGGCAGCCTGCAGACTAGATGTCCACTGCCACCCACCTATTGTTCAGTACACAGGCAGAACGGCGATCTGCCTATGTAAACAAGGCAGATTGCCGTTCTGTCAGTAGGGAAGGCATTGATCCTGTGTTCCTGCAAAGCAGGGACACGGATCTATGCCTTCCCTTAGTAAAAGCACACAGTACACAAGCACTGGCTAGGAAAACATTTAACCCTTTGATTGCCCCTGATGATAACCCCTTCCCAGCCAGTGTCATTAGTACAGTGACAGTGTATATATTTTTAGCACTGATTACTATATTAGTGTCACTGGTCCCCAAAAAGTGTCAAAAGTGTCAGTTAGTGTCCGATTTGTCTGCCGCAATATTGCAGTCTCACTATAAGTCGCCGATTACCACCAATAGTAAAAAAAATACATGGAAAAAAATAACAAAATATCACATAGTTTGTAGACGCGATAACTTGCGCAAACCAATCAGTATATGCTTATTGGGATTTTTTTACCAAAAATATGTAGCAGAATACATATTGGCCTAAATGAATGAAGACATTTGATTTTTTTTTTATTTTTTTGCATGTCTTTTTATAGCAGAAGAAAAAAAATGTTTTTCAAAATTGTCGGTTTATTTTTGTTTATACAAATACAGCCTAAGAACAAAAGTTCATTGAGATGTTAGCAGCACTTCCTTAGGCCTTATTCGCTTTAGCAAATAACAAGGAGAAAAAATTGCTGTCCTAATGGCTCGTTTACACAGGGCGTCAGATAAGCTTTGTTAAAGCTCTCTTAACACCAGTTAAAGCACCTATCACTAAATACAGTAAAATGGTTATCTTACTTCTTTGTACCTGTTTACACCTTGCATTGGCTTTACTTTGCTTCAACTTTGCATCAAAAATTATACCCCATGTAGCTTTAGCCATGCTTCAAAGCCTCTTCAACGCCTCCATAGAAGTTTATGACAAAGCTTGTTTAAAGCTCTCTTGAAGAACCTGTGGCTTTTCAGAAGCTGTAATTCAGCTTTAGCTTCGCTTTGTTTTGGAGCAATTGCAGGTGTGAGATATCAACAAACACACAGGGCCACAGGCCAAGTTTCAACAAAGCTTCAAAAGAGTCTCATTGAAGCAACACCGAAGCCTCATTGAAGCACCCCGAAACCTCATTAAAGCACCGCCGAAGCCTCAAAAACACATCATAAATGCTTGTTGAAGCAGTAGAGGCTTTAATGTGCGCTAAAGCCAAAACAAGTGTAAACGAGCCCTTAGAGTTTTTAAGGGTTCAAGCATGCTCTCAGTGAAAGGTGTATACGGCTTCAAAAGAGATCCTTATGAGCTATATTCCTCCACCATTTACACCGCATGCTCTCCTTCTCCTTATGGCTATGCACTCACCAAAAATCTGAATTAAAATCGCCTTTGTCTTTATGAGATCTGGTCACGTAGGGGTATCTTTTCTGGTTTTTATATATGATTGTCTCTCCTGCTTCCAATCACCATAAAGACACTCTCCCCAATAATTTCTCCACTTTGAATCATATAGCTCAAACATGCAAGAAATAGGGGACACTACATAGCGTAATGCTGTATTTTATTGTTAAAATATACCTCCCTCCTTAAAATGTGCTTACACAATAAAAAGTACTTGGAAGTATAACATTATGTGCTATACAGCAGGTCTGCTGACTCTCAGCGCTCCGTAAATGCCTCACTCGCGGTGTTCCCGGGTTGAGTCACAGATTGCTATCAGTCTACTGAGAGCCGTGTGGTCACGCCCTAACATGTTTTGTCATCAGGTCTTTGTCAACGGGCCCTTTGACAAAGACATGATGACTAAACACGTTAGGGCATAATGTTATGCTTCTAAAGGATTTTTATTGTGTGAACGCATTTTAAGGAAGGGGGTAATTTTTAACAATAAAATACTGGATGATGCTATGTAGTGTCCCCTATTTCTTGCATGTTTGAGCTATATGATTCTAAGTGGAGAAATTATTGGGGAGAGTGTCTTGATGGTGATTGGAAGCAGGAGAGACGATCATATATAAAGACCAGGAAAGATACCCCTACATGACCAGATCTGATAAAGCCAAAGGCAATTTTAAGTCAGATTTTTGGTGAGTGCATAGCCATAAGGAGAAGGAGAGAATGCGGTGTAAATGGTGGGGGAATATAGCTCATAAGAATCTCTTTTGAAGCAGTATACGCCATTCACTGGGAGCATGCTCGAACGTTTAAAAACCCTAAGGACTGCATTTTTTCTCCTTGTCATTTGCTAAAGTGAATAAGGACTAAGGAAGTGCTGCTAACATCTGAATGAACTTTTGTTCTCAGGCTGTATTTGTATTCATAGTATTTTTTGATTATTGCGGCAGCTATACCTATATAATTTTGTGCAAATTTTAGATGAGCACTGGGATCAGTAATAATTGCTAAGAACTGTTACTGAACATTTGTAGTACTATTTTTGTTTATAGTGCAAAAAATAAAGAACGCAGAGGTGATCAAATACCACCAAAAGAAAGCTCTATGTTTGGGGAAAAAAGGACATCAATTGTATTTGGGTACAACGTTGCATGACCGTGCAATTGCCAGTTAAAATAACGCAATGCCGCATAAAAAAATGGCCTGGTCATGAAGGGGGGTAAATCTTCCAGAGGTCAAGTGGTTAAAGTCTATTGACTAGCACAATGTTTGGAAATGGTATTTATTTAAATCATTTATATAGCACTAGAACAAAAATTCTGCTATAAAATGTAAGCTATTCACCTGAATCTCTACCCTTAACCACTTCCCGACCGCCGTATGCAAAATGACAGCCGGGAAGTGGCTTAGTTATCCTGACTGGACGTCATATGACATCCTCAGGATAACAAGCTGCCGCGCGCTCGGGGGGGGGGGGCGCATCGCGGCGATTGGTGGTGTGGGAGGTCAGTCTAACCCCCTGCAATACCAATCTTGGTAAAGTGCTTTCATCCGAAGCACTTTACCATGTGATCAGCCGTGACCAATCACGGCTGGTCACAGTGTAACACAGGAAAGCCATTTATCGGCTTTCCTGTACTCAGGTCTGCAGGGAGGGTTTGTGCTGATGATTTATCAGCACAGCCCTCCCTCGGATCGCCACCCTAGACCACCAGGGAGCCTGCCCAGGAACCACCAGGGATGTGCCCACCCAGGACCACCAGGGAGCCGACCAAGGACCACCAGGGAGCCGATCTGGACCACCAGGGAGACCCCCCTAGACCACCAGGTAAGAGACATAGTGCCCAATGTGGATGGCACTCAGTGCCACCTTCAGATGCCACCCTAGACCACCAGGGAATGAGCCCCTATCAGTATATATGCCCACCAGTGCCCACATCAGTGCTTACCAGTGCCCCTATCAATGCATACCAGTGCCACATATCAGTGCCCACCATTGCCACCTACCAGTGCCCACCTATTAGTGCCCATCAGTGCCACCTATCAGTGACCAGTGCCGCCTATGAGTGCCAATCAGTGCTGTCTATGAGTGCCCATCAGTGCCGCTTAGCAGAGTCCGTAAGTGCTGCATATCAGTGCCCGTCAGTACTGTATATCAGTGCCACCTATCAGTACCCGTCAGTGCTGCTTATCAGTGCCGCCTAACAGTGCTCATCATTGCTGCATATAAGTGCCTCATCATCAGTGCCACCTCATCAGTGCCGCCTCATCAGTGCCAATCAGTACTGCCACATCAGTGCCCGTCAGTGTAGCCTCATCAGTGCCCACCAGTGATGGAGAAAATGTACTTATTTACAAAGTTTTGTGACAAAAATAGAGAATTTTTTTTTTTCAAAATTTTCGGTCTTTTTTTATTTGTAGCGCAAAAAATAAAAACCGCAGGGGTGATCAAATACCACCAAAAGAAATCTCTATTTGTGGGAACAAAATGATAAAAAATCTGTTTGGGTACAGTGTCGCACGACCGCGCAATTGTCATTCAAAGCGCAACAGCACTGAAAACTGAAAATTGGTCTGGTAGTAAAGTGTTCTAAGTGCATAGTATTGAAGTGGTTAAAGGAAATTATGATTTAATGAGCCTACCATAAACATAAAGGTGCATACAGTACATTCACAAGGTAAATTGGAGCAACATAGATGAAACCTAAGAAAATGGTTTATGAGCATACCATCTCCAGCCAAGTAGTGTGGGAAATGATTTCAGGTATCCAATGTGAATGGGTGCTAACTACTTAGCCCCTTATCACTGTAAAAAAGCAGCCATTTCTCAAGCATATTTTTGTTTTTGTGTTGTTTGGTGCAACATGCTGCTCATCTTAGGGTGTCAAAACTGTGCTGGCATAAATAAACACATAAGAAAACGATCACCAAGAGACAGTTTTGGGGACAAACATTAGTGCAGGGGTACCTTCATCATTTTACCTACTGTTGGTGTATGAAAGCCCCAGTCTAGATAACTTATGCTTGGGTAACAGGGTTTGATTGTAGATTTCTAAACCCTAGTGAAGGAAGGTGAAGTAGGTTTCAGATTATAAACTTGGCTCAGCTGGAGGCTTACAAATGACAAAGCTATTATTTTAACCCCCTTTCATCTTGTTTTTCTTCAAAAATGTTATAATCTGGAGAAACAACGGGAAAAATGTACACATCAAACATGCCAAAGTCTGTTAAAATAAGCAGTTCATTTCACACTATGTGAAAAGGAAACAATATTTCTGGAAATTTCAACATGTTTTTTCTGTACTTACTGAAAATATTTTTAGCCTGAAAAGTTATTTTCTTTATTGATCTATTAATCTCAGGTA
This sequence comes from Glandirana rugosa, assembly GCA_018402905.1. NCBI lineage: Eukaryota > Metazoa > Chordata > Amphibia > Anura > Ranidae > Glandirana > Glandirana rugosa. The sequence continues at coordinate 1,718,669 of BLSH010255450.1, forward strand.
AAAAAATACTATTTTAAACATCTTTTTTCATTTGTTTAGCCCACTGACTGAAGTTTTTCATTTCGTCCCCCTTCCCTGCCTACTCTGTTAAGACAGGCCTTATGAAGCTGAAGTTTCATCAGCTTATTATTTGCCTTCATTGATCCTTCTCAATTTAAAATAAAACCTTACAAGTGTTGAGCGAACCCGGACTGTAACGTTCGGGTCCGTACCGAACTTTCGGGTGTCCGTGGCACGGACCTGGACCCGGACATTTCAAAAATCGTTCGGGTTCGGTCCGGGGTTCTGCTATTTTACTCCACGTGTTGAGAAGCTGCAGGGCAGCCAATCAACAAGCGTTTCACTGGTTTGCCCTTAGAAGCCATTACAGCCATGCCTACTAATGGCATGGCTGTGATTGGCCAGTGCATCATGTGACCCAGCCTCTTTATAAGCTGGAGTCACAGTGCTGCAGTCACATGCTCCTTGGGTTAGTGTAGGGAAAGGAAGCTGAAAGCTTGAGGGACAGATTTGAGACATTTTAAGACCTGATCCTGCATCCTGAGATAGATTACTTTACTACTGCTGTCTGTGCTGTTGCTCTGAGGACAGATAGCAAAAATTTGAGATTTTACATACCGCTGCTTTGAGTTGCAGATCAAGCTCTGCATAAAACAACGATCGTGCTCAACGATCAGATTGTTGGGGGAATTTGAGATTTCAAATACCGCTGCTTAGAGTTGGAGATTGCAGAATAACTCTGTCTAACGAAACGATTGTACGTTCATACACAACGATCAGATTGTTGGGGGAATTTGAGATTTCAAATACCGCTGCTTAGAGTTGGAGATTGCAGATTAAACTCTGTCTAACGAAACGATTGTACGTTCGTACACAATGATCAGATTGTGGGATCGTACACAACGATCATTTTGTGGGAGTAATTTGAGATTTCACATACTGATGTTTTGAGTGATCTGACTGCACTAGGTAGAGGCTTCTGCTTAGAGGGACAGATTCTTGTTCCAAAACCATTGCCTACTCCTATAGGGCCAGCTGTTGCTGTAAGTGACACATTATTCTTCAAAAAACATCTCCATCTCCTAGTTCAAAAGGGAGAGTTTCCAGGTGTTGCTTAGAGGGACAGATTCTTGTTCCAAAACCATTGCCTACTCCTATAGGGCCAGCTGTTGATGTAAGTGACACATTATTGTTCAAAAATCATCTCCTAGTTCAAAGGGGAGAGTTTCCAGGTGTTGCTTAGAGGGACAGATTCTTGTTCCAAAACCATTGCCTACACCTATAGGGCCAGCTGTTGC
>BLSH010255450.1:1723271-1781008 GCA_018402905.1 Glandirana rugosa
AACTGAGCTTGTAGTTCGGGTTGGGATTAGTAATCGTTTATGACTTTATCTCGAAAAGTAAGGTTTGAGATATAGTAATTATTAGTCTAACTTGTAGAACGTAGTACCGTCTCTCTTCACAATACTGTCCCACGACACTACAAAAATCCTTCGATACATGTGATGTTCGGGGAGGGTATTCGGTACTTGAAGGACGTAACGTGCCTTTTCTCGTTTCTGGGTCACTACTACAGTAACCCAGATTTTTTTTCGTACGTTATTTTTTACCATTCCAAATCTCAACTCGCTTGTGGACCTGGAAGCCCTGTTTCACAGCCATTTTTGTGCCTAAAAGTTCGGGTCCCCATTGATTTCAATGGGGTTCGGTGTCCGAGCGATCGTTCGGGTTCCGTCCGGACCCGGACCCGGACTTTGTCCCGAAGGTCCAGGTGTTCGCTCAACTCTAAACCTTACCATTTTTTATTGCATGCTTTTTTTTAGACCCAATGACATCATCACTGGGTCTTTGCTCTTTTCCGTGCAATGCAGGAAGTTCATGGCTTATGGGAGGGGCTTGTAGTGTACATAGCTTCCTAAAAACATCACAGCACCCTGTCATAACACTTCTCTCTGCCATGATGCAAGATGTTCAATCTGATTATTAATGATATAGAGTTTGGAATGAAAAGCTCTATTTCAGTATTTGCTAATGATTAGGGTTGGGCTTGATGTTCGAGTCAAACGTAAGTTTGACTTGAACATCAGTTGTTTGTTTGTTCGTAGAACAAATGAACAAATGGGGCACTTGTGGGAAGTTTGCTTGCTCCGGAGCGCCCCATAATGCACTGCGAGATCGCAGTGCTTTGACGGCTGCTGATTGGCCAAAGCATGCACATGACCTTTATGCTTTGGCCAATCACAGCGTGAGGTGTTGTGAGAGCCATGATTGGCCATAGGCAGGGTGTCTTTGGCCAATCATGGCTCAGGGGCTAAGTCCACACCCCACACTATATAAGGCTGCTGCTTACATGGCGGCCGCATATAGTGAATGAATGGAGATTAGGCAAGTAGTTAGTGTAGTGAGCAGTCAGTCAGTGTAGTATATATAATACAGTTCAGAGTATATAGTGCAGTCAGTGTAGTATACAGTTGTGCGCATAAGTTTACACACCCTGGCAGAATTTAGGATTTTTTGGCCATTTTTTTAGAGAATGTGAATGAGAACACAAAAACATTTCTTTAACTCATGGTTAGTGTTTGGCTGAAGCCATTTATTATCAATCAACTGTGTTTACTCTTTTTAAATCATAATGACAACAGAAACTACCCAAATTACCCTAATCAAAAGTTTACATACCCCAGTTCTTAATACCGTGTATTGCCCCCTTTAACATCAATGACAGCTTGAAGTCTTTTATGGTATTTGTGGATGAGGCTCTTTATCTTATCAGATGGTAAAGCTGCCCATTCCTCTTAACAAAAAGCTCCAGTTTCTAGAAATTCTTGGGCTGTCTTGCATGAACTGCACATTTGAGATCTCCCCAGAGTGGCTCAATGATATTGAGGTCAGGAGACTGCGATGGCCACTCCAGAACCTTCAATTTATTCTGCTGTAGTCAATGACAGGTTGACTCGGCCTTGTGTTTTGGATCATTGTTATGTTGGAATGTCCAATTACGTCCCATGCGCAGCTTCCTGGCTGATGAATGCAAAAGTTCCTCCAGTATTTTTTCATAACATACAGCATTCATCTTGCCATCAATTTTGACCAAATTTCCTGTGCCTTTGTAACTCACACATCCCCCACATCCACCACCGTGTTTCACTGTGTTGACTCCTCTCCAAATGTAGAGTTTATGGCTGTGGCCAAAAAGCTCAATTTTGGTCTCATCACTCCAAATTACTTTGTGCCAGAAGGTTTGAGGCTTGTCTCTGTGTTGTTCAGCATATTGTAAGCGGGATACTTTGTGGCATTTGTGTAGTAATGGCTTTCTTCTGGCGACTCGACCATGCAGCCCATCTTTCTTCAAGTGCCTCCTTATTGCGCATCTTGAAACAGCCACACCACATGTTTCCAGAGAGTCCTGAAGTTATTTGTAGGTTTTTCTTTGCATCCCGAACAATTTTCCTGGCAGTTATGGCTAAAATTTTAGTTAGTCTACCTGACCGTGGTTTGGTTTCAACAGAACCCCTTATTTTCCACTTCTTGATTAGAGTTTGAACACTGCTGATTGGCATTCTCAATTCCTTGGATATCTTTTTATATCCCTTTGCTGTTTTATACAGTTCAACTACCTTTTCTCGCAGATCCTTTGACAATTCTTTTGCTTTCCACTCAGAATCCAGAAACATCAGTGCGGCACTGGATGAAAGATGCAAGGGTCTGTCAGGAGTCCAGAAACTCATTCACCTTTTATACACACACACTAATTACAAGCAAACAGATCACAGGTGAGGAGGGTTACCTTTAGTAGTCATTCAAACCCCGTTGTGTCAACTTGTGTGCATTTTATCAGGCCAAAATCACCAGGGTATGTAAACTTTTGATCAGGGTCATTTGGGTAGTTTCTGTTGTCATTATGATTTAAAAAGAGTAAACACAGTTGATTAATAATAAATGGCTCCAGCCAAACACTAACCATTAGTGAAAGAAATGTTTTTGTGTTATCATTCATATTCTCTGAAAAATGGCCAAGAAATCATAAATTCTGCCAGAGTATGTAAACTTATGAGCACAACTGTATATAATTCAGTGCAGAGTATATATATATATAGTGCAGTCAGTGTAGTGTATATAATACAGTTCAGCGTATATAGTGCAGTCAGTGTAGTATATATAATACAGTGGAGAGTATACAGTGCAGTCAGTGTAGTATATATAATACAGTGGAGAGTATATAGTGCAGTCAGTGAAGTATATATAATATAGTTCAGAGTATATAGTGCATTCAGTGTAGTATATATAATACAGTGCAGAGTATATAGTGCAGTCAATGTAGTATATATAATACAGTTCAGAGTATATAGTGCTGTCAGTATAGTATATATATATGTATATAATACAGTGTAGAGTATATAGTGTAGTCAGTGTAGTGTATATAATACAGTGGAGAGTATATAGTGCAGTCAGTGTAGTAAATATAATACAGTTCAGAGTATATAGTACAGTCAGTGTAGTTTATATAATACAGTGGAGAGTATATAGTGCAATCAGTGTAGTATATACAGTATCTCACAAAAGTGAGTACACCCCTCACATTTTTGTAAATATTTTATTATATCTGTTCATGTGACAACATTGAAGAAATTACACTTTGCTACAATGTAAAGTATTGAGTGTACAGCTTGTAACAGTGTAAATTTGCCGTCCACTCAAAATAACTCAACACACAGCCATTAATGTCTAAACAGCTGGCAATAAAAGTGAGTACACCCCTAAGTGAAAATGTCTAAATTGGGACCAATTAGCCATTTTCCTTCCCAGATGTCATGTGACATTATTGCTACAAGGTTTCAGTTGTGAATGGGGAGCAGGTGTGTTAAATTTGGTGTGATCGCTCTCATTCTCTCATACCGGTCACTGGGAGTTCAGCATGGCACCTCATGACAAATAACTCTCTGAGGATCTGAAAAAAATAATTGTTGTTCTAAATAAAGATGGCCAGGCTATAAAAAGATTGCCAAGATCCTGAAACTGAGCTGCAGCATGGTGGCCAAGACCATACAGCCGTTTAACAGGACATGTTCCACTCGGAACAGGCCTCGCCATGGTTGATCAAAGGAGTGCACATGCTCAGCGTCATATCCAGAGATTGTCTTTAGGAAATGGACGCATAAGTGCTGCCAGCATTGCTGCAGAGGTTGAAGGGGTGGGGGGGGCAACCTGTCAGTGCTCAGAGCATACGCTGCTCACTGCATCAAATTGGTCTGCATGGCTGTCTTCCCAGAAGGAAGCCTCTTCTAAAGATGATGCACAAGAAAGCCTTCAAACAGTTTGCTGAATACAAGCAGACTAAGGACATGGATTACTGGAACCATGTCCTGTGGTCTGGTGAGACCAAGATAAACTTATTTGGTTCAGATGGTGTCAAGCATGTGTGTCGGCAACCAGGTGAGGAGTGCAAAGACAAGTGTGCCTTGCCTAGAGTCAAGCATGGTGGTGGGAGTGTCATGGTCTGGGCTGCATGAGTGCTGCCGGCACTGGGGAGCTACAGTTCATTGAGGGAACCATGAATGCCAACATGTACTGAAACATACCGAAGCCGAGCATGATCCCCTCCCTTCAGAGACGGGGCCGCAGGGCAGTATTCCACCATGATAACAACCTCCATACGACCACTGACTTGCTAAAGAATCTGAGGGTAAAGGTGATGGACTGGCCAAGCATGTCTCCAGACCTAAACCCTATTGAGCATTGGTGGGGCATCCTCAAACGGAAGGTGGAGGAGCACAAGGTCTCTCACATCCACCAGCTCCGTGATGTTGTCATGGAGGAGTGGAAGAGGACTCCAGTGGCAACCTGTGCAGCTCTGGTGAACTCCATACCCAAGAGGGTTAAGGCAGTGCTGGAAAATAATGGTGGCTACACACTTTTGGGGCCCAATTGGGACATTTCCACTTAGGGGTGCACTCACTTTTGTTGCCAGCGGTTTAGACATTAATGGCTCTGTGTTGAGTTATTTTGAGGGGACAGCAAATTTACACTGTTATATAAGCTGTGTACTACTTTACATTGCAGCAAAGTGTAATTTCTTCAGTGTTGTCAAATGAAAAGGTATAATAAAATATTTACAAAAATGTGAGGGGTGTACTCACTTTGGTGAGATACTGTATAATACAGTGCAGAGTATATAGTGCAGTCAGTGTAGTATATTTCATACAGTGTATATTATATAGTGCAGTCAGTGTAGTACATATAATACAGTTCAGAGTATATAATGCAGTCAGTATAGTATATATAATACAGTTCAGAGTCTATAGTGCAGTCAGTGTAGTATATATAATACAGTTCAGAGTCTTTAGTACAGTCAGTGTAGTATATATGATACAGTTCAGAGTCCATAATACAGTCAGTGTAGTATATATAATACAGTGGAGAGTATATAGTGCAGTCAGTGTAGTATATTTCATACAGTGTATATTATATAGTGCAGTCGGTGTAGTACATATAATACAGTTCAGAGTATATAATGCAGTCAGTATAGTATATATAATACAGTTCAGAGTATATAGTGCAGTCAGTGTAGTATATATAATACAGTTCAGAGTCTATAGTACAGTCAGTGTAGTATATATAATACAGTTCAGAGTCTATAGTACAGTCAGTGTAGTACATATAATACAGTGGAGAGTATATAGTGCAGTCAGTGTAGTATATATAATACAGTGTAGAGTATATAGTGCATTCAGTGTAGCATATATAATACATTGCAGAGTATATAATGCAGTCAATGTAGTATATGTAATACAGTGCAGCATATATAGTGCAGTCAATGTAGTATATACAGTATAACACAGTGTATTGAAGTGGTTAAGGGGAACCCTATGACAGAATCAAGAAAAAAAACACTTAGCCCCCCCCCCCCCCCAAAATCCATACCAGGCCATTTAGGTCTGGCATAGATTTTAAGGCAAACTCCATGCCAAAGTTTTAAAAAAATTGTATGGGGTCCCCCCCAAAATCCACCCCAGACCCTTATCTGAGCATGCAGGAAAGGGGGGGACGAGCGAGCGCCCCCCCCAAACCATACCAGGCTGCTTGCCCTTAACATAGGGAGGGTGCTTTGAGTGCCCCCCAAAGGAACTTGTCCCCATAATAGGGACAAGGGCCACTTCCCAACAACCTTGATCGGTGGTTGTCGGAGTCTGCAGACTGGGAGGTTATCGGACTCTGGGGGGCCCTACCAATTCACTAAAAAAGTGTTAAAAAGTAAAAACCACACAAGACAATTTTTGACAATTCCTTTATTAAAGTATAAAAAAGTGTCCCACGATGTACATCCACCCTCAATCACGCCACTCGACGGACACGAAAAATAGAAAAAAACTTAAAAAGCTCCGCCTCGATGGGAGGGCTCCTGCTGACTGCTGTCTCTTTTCTTTGACACCTGGTATATAGGCAAGGGCCACCGGGTGATGCAACTGTGTGACCTCGCCCCTTCTGATGTCATGTGTTGCCAGAAGGGGCAGGGTCATTCGGTTACATCACCAGGTGGCCCCTCCCTTGCCAATATAACAGCTGTCAAAGCAAAGAGACAGCAGTCGGCAGGAGCCCTCCCATCACGGTGGAGCTTTTTTCCATTTTTTCTATTTTTCGGGTCCGTCAGCGTTGTGATTGACAGTGCATGTACATCGCGGGGCACTTTTTTTTCTTTTACATTTTTTTTTAAATTTTGATGTGGAGTTCCCCTTAAAATCCATGCCAGGGTCTGGTATAGACTGGGGGGAACCCTATGCTGCTTTTTTTAATTTTTTTACATCTATATTGCCGGGAGCCAGCAATACATTACAGCTGTGAGCAAGTTTAAATTACATTTTTTTCCTTTAGAAATGTCATTATTGCTGCGGCATGTTCTAGACATCGTAAAGATGTGCCACTTTACAGGCAGACTAAGGGGACCCCCCAGGCATGATATTTAAGGAATATTTAATTTTTATTGTTTCACTTTAAGCATCATTAAAATCACTGCTCCTTTAAAAACAATCATTTAAAAAACTTTTTTTGCATTGATACATGTCCCCTAGGGCAGTACCCGGATCCCCCTACACGTTTTAGGGCAATAACTTGCATATAAGCCTTTATTTTTTTCATGTTTGTGTCCCATAGACCATAGGTTTCGCATGTTCGCTAGAACTTTTTGCCTGTTCGAGGTGCTCTGGTGCGAACCAAACCGGGGGGTGTTTGGCCCATCCCTTCTGACGATACCCTATTTTGCCAGGAAATAACTTCAACACAGGATATAGCATAATTGCAGGTTCAACACTGACAAATTATGCACTTGGGTGCCAAAAATACACTTTAGGAGGGGCTCCCCTGTGAGAATAAGTGATGGAAAAGGATCTGGGTGTGTTTGTAGATCACAGACATAGCAATGACATGCAGTTTCAAGCTGCAGCTAGCAAAGCTAGCAAAATGCTGTCATGCATTAAAAAGGGGCATGCATTCTATTGATAAATCACGTATTCTCCCCCTTTACAAAACACTGGTTCAGCTTCACATTGAATATACGGTTCAGTTTTGGTCACTAATCCTCAGGAAAGATGTTGTTACACTAGAAAGAGTCCAGCAAAGGGCAGAAAACCTAATAAGAATGATGGAGGACCTCAGCTACGAGAATCAATTACATAGACTGCAGTTGTTTTACTATGGAGTAGAGGTGCTTAACAGGGAATATGACTACAAAGTACAAGTATATCAAAGGTGACTCAAATAACTGTGATAAACGGTTTACTCTAAAGTCCATAAAGAAGACATAGGTACAGTTGAGCGAACACCTGGATGTTCGGGTTCGGCCGAACTTCACGGAAACGTTCGGGTTCGGTACCGAACGTTACCCGAACTTGACCCCGGACCCCGAACCCCATTGAAGTCAATGGGGACCCAATCTTTTCGGCACAAAAATGGCTGTAAAAAAGTCCTGGAAAGTGCTAGAAGGCTGCAAAAGGAAGAAAATGGGAGATGTTATTAGATCTGCAATCTGTCCCTCAAAGCAGTAGTAATCTCTATCTAGTTCAGTATCAGATTGTTCTGTAATCAGATTGTTCTGTAATGCAGGATGGGAGATCCTTCTGTAATCAGATCGTTCTGTAATGCAGGATGAGATGTTATTAGATTTGCAATCTGTCCCTCAAAGCAGTAGTAGTAATCTCTACCTAGTTATTAGATCTGCAATCTGTCCTTTATAGCAGTAGTAGTAATCTCTACCTAGTTATTAGATCTGCAATCTGTCCCTCACAATCTGTCTCTCAGAGCATCCTCTCCCTACACTAATCTGAGAGCATGTGACATGCAGCACTGTGACTCCAGCCTCATATAGAGGCTGGGTCACATGATGCACTGGCCAATCACAGCCATGCCATTAGTAGGCATGGCTGTGATGGCTTCTAGGGAAAACCAGTGAAACGCTTGTTGATTGGCTGCCCTGCAGCTATTCAACATGCGTGATAAAATACCAGAACCCAGAACCCGAACCCAGACTTTTTCTCAAACGTTCGGGTTCGGGTTCGGGATACAGACACCCGAAAGTTCGGTACGGACCCGAACTTTACAGTTCGGGTTCGCCCAACCCTAGACATAGGTCCACAATTTGAGGTTAGAAAAAAAGGAAGTATAACCTTACATTGAGGAAAGGGTTCTTCACTGTTAGAGCAGTAAAAATGTGGAACTCCCTCCACATGAAGTGGTACTAGCTGAGAGTGTGGACAACTTCAAATAATATTAAGATGTCTTAATGATTCGATGTTGTAATGAATAAAAATCACACACGTATGCACACACAAAGGTTGAACTGGATGGATCTATGCCTTAGGCAGGATGCATTTACATACAGATCACCCTAGATAGCTCCCACATATGATTATGAGTCTCTATAACTGAAAGAGATAAATACAATGAATAAAAAAGGGATGAACCAGGGACAGGCAGGCTGGAGAGGAAAATACTTGATGATGTTGGACATCAACCAGCCAGGAAATAAGGCAGATCAGAAATCAGGGAGAAGAGCCTGTACTGTAAATGTTCAAGACTGAATGCAAGGCTGCAATTCTATTTTAATTACTGCAAATTTAGTGTCAGAAGTAAACTTTTTTATTAAATGTTAATATACCTTTTTACATAAAAAAAATGTTATAAACATAATTGTAAAAACTTGAAAATATTAAAAAAACTGACAACAATCCATTTTACTTCCCCTTTAATTAGACATACACGATAAAACCTGCTTAGCTTATTTTTCTAAGAATTTTGACACTATTCTATGTTTTTGAATCTTTGTGATAAGATCTCTGATTGATGTCTAGGCTTTATTCCCTCTCCTGCACTGTAAAACCTTAAAACACTTTCTTCTGCAGTGAACACATCTAACTAAAACTGGATCTCGCTACTATAATGACAGCTTTGGCCTTCCATTGTCTATCTGATTGGAATCAATGCCAGGGCATTTGATCTTGTTCACTTTCTCCCTGTAATGAAACCCTTCTGTGATGTGACAGCTATAGAATAACAAGTGGTCACAGAGATGGTGTTAACAAGAGAAAAGCTTGTTTAGGTAATTAGGCTGTTTTCTGGTCTCAGATCAAAGATTGTCAATAACTACTCTAAATAACATGTTGTTTTCCAAAATCAATTCTTAATATGTTGAATTAAAAAAAAAGACAACATTCACTTTTTATTAACATGCTACTTAAACTGATGTCATATGTAGATCAAAATTTTAATGACAAAAGAACATCTCCATTGCAGTAATAGATGAGCCTCAAGAGGTAATCAGCTTCATTAAAAGATAGGTTTATTATACACCAGATAATGGGTTTTATGGCTATCCACTGCTTTTTCCGAAAAGTGGTGTGACACAGACTCTATGGTGGAAGCATAGGTAAAAAAAATAAATAAATAGGAAAAAATGGATTTAAAAAATGTATCTGAATAATGTGTATGATAAAATCTAGCCCAATAGTGCGTTGAATGAGAAAGTTGAAACCTGCTGATTGCACTTAGGTTGGTTCACCCTTAACGGCTGAGGTGCAGTACATTATACCTTACAGTTGTTCATACATTAACAAAATGAATTAGCTGGTACGCATGTCAGCAGCCAAGAAATTGAACCTGCACCTTTTTTTTGACAGTGCACCACACTGCAGTGTATGTTAGTGCATTGCTACAGTACATGTTGAACTGTGCCGTGGCACACTTCTGTTGGCAAGGTGTGCTGGTGTGTCATTCACATATACTCTAAAGTAATGTACAGTGCCAGCTATTGTGGTAAGGAGCACAGGATTGTGTGCATCCAGAAGAGCAATAATGTGAACAGAGCCTTACAACTGTTTTATTGATTCTGCACTACCCGGAACTAGCAAAACACATGCTGTTCTTAAAGCCAACTCTGCCCACATGCTTGGATTGCCATTAAATTGATTGTAAATGATCACCTTGTAAAACAACCCATTCAGTTTAAAATAGAAATGAAAGGCAAAACATGTTTGTATATGTATAAAAATATATTATAAATAATTTTTTTCCCTTTTTTATAAATGATCACATTCCCTTTGTTCTCAGCTGCATAAGAGCTGGGGGGAAGAGAAGCAGCAACACACTGAGCTCCCCAGTGAATGGCTGTGCAGTGGGGGGGGGGGGTGTCAGGATGAGTCTGATCATGGGAGAAGACCACACTGGGTTCCCAACATAGCTAGAGAACTGAGAATGGTGTGTTCTCCTGCTTAGTATGGTCAGTTTTAATGGGAAAGCAGAGGGATTGGCAGGAACACAAGTGATTTCACATAAAAGAAGCAATATATACACTATATTCTCAAAAGTATTGGGATGCCTGCCCTACACGCACGTGAAATTTAATGCCAGTCTTAGTCCATAGGGTTCAATATTGAGTTGGCCCACCCTAACAGCTTCAACTCTTCTGGGAAGGCTGTCCACAAGGCTTAGGAGTGTGTCTATGTGAATGTTTGACCATTCTTCCAGAATCGCATTTGTGAGGTCAGGCACTGATGTCGGACTACAAGGCCTGGCTCACAGTCTCTGCTCTAATTCATCCCAAAGGTGTTCTGTCTGGAGGGAGTCAGGCCAGTCAAGTTTCTCCACCCCATACTTACTCATCTATGTCTTTATGAACATTACATTGTGCATTGGTGTGCATTTCCGTTGCGACAGGAAGGGGCCACCCCCAAACTGTTCCCACAAAGTTGGGAGCATGAAAATTGTCCAAAATGTCATGGTATGATGATGCCTTAGGAGTTCCCTTCACTGGAACTAAGTGGCCAAGGCAAACCCCTAAAAGACAACCCCGCACCATAATCCCCCTCCACCAAATGATTTGGACTGGTGCACAAACCAAGGTCTATAAAGACATGGATGAGCGAGTTTGGAATGGAGGAACTTGACTGGAATGCACAGAGTCCTGACCTCAACCAGTTAGAACACCTTTGGGATGAATTAGAGTAGAAACTGCGAGCCAGGCTTTCTCATCCAACATCAGTGCCTGACCTCACAAATGCACTTCTGGAAGAATGGTTCAACATTCCCATAGACACACTCCTAAACCTTGTGGACAGACTTCCCAGAAAAGTTATATCTGCAAAGGGTGGGCCAACTCAGTATTGAACCCTATGGACTAAGACGGGGATGTCATTAAAGTTGATGTGCGTGTAAAGGCAGACATCCCAAGGAGTGATTAGGAGCTTTCCGTTAGCCACCAGTGCCGGGAGCACTCAGAGCGCCAAGGCCCACCCGCCGAGGGACCGCATATTTGCATGCTGTTGGCGCCAAAAAGGTTAAATTGCTGGCAATTGGCAACTTTAGCTCTTTTTCTTCTATTTTGACACAAATGGCTGGGGATTCCGTATACCAGACCCCTAGATAGAGGTCTAGTATAGATGTTACTTGGGGACCACGTGAAAAAAAAATAACAAATTCCATACCAGACCCATCCTTTTTGTGTGTTTTTTTTTTTTTTAGTTAAAGAGCCATGTGTGTGTGTTTTTATATACTTTACACTTTTTATTGTGAATGAGTAAGGGTGATAGGTAAGCCAATATGTGGGTGCTCCATTATTGTTAAAGGGCCTACCAGATTACAGTATGACTCCCACAGCCACTGGACCAGGATTGCTGGAGAGAATCCCTCATCAACATGCGAACGTGCAAACAATGTGCTTTGCTAGAGGCATCCCCCCTGACAAGGCACCCATAAATATTGAGGACACGTGGCCTGGCATGGTTCAGCGGTTTTCCAATTTTTTCTGTTACTTGTGCTTTTATTGTAAAGTCACACTGCACTCCTAAGAAGTGACGAGTGGCCATAAAATGCAATATATAATGTATAATAGACCTATCGTTTAACCACTTAAGGACCGGAAGGATTTCCCATGTTAGGACCAGAACAATTTTTGCGATTTGGCTTCTCTTTAACTGAAAATTGCGCGGTCGTGCGACATTGTACCCAAACTAAATTGACGCCCTTTTTTCCCACAAGTAGAGCTTTCTTTTAGTGGTATTTTATCCCCTCTGTGTCATTTCTGATCACCACTATTAACAAAAAAAAGAATGACAATTTTGAAAAAAAAACAATAATTCTTACTTTTTGCTATAATAAATATCCCCAAAAAAACCCCTAAAAAAACAAATTTATTCATCAGTTTTGGCTGATATATATTCTTCCTCATATTTGTGGTAAAAAAAATTTGTAATGGCAACGAGCTGCAATTTTTATCGGGACTGCGATATTGCAGCAGACACGTCGGACATTTTTAACACTTTTTTGGGGCCAATGACATTTATACAGCGATCACAAATTTAAATATCCACTGATTACTTTGTAAATGTCATTGGCAGGGAAAAGGTTAACCTGCATGGGGTGATCTAGGGGATAACTGTGTTCCCTATGTATGTTCTAACCATGAGGGGGCTGGGCTGGCAGGGGCATAAGAGATCTAACTGATTTCAGTGACAGGGATCAGTAGATCTCTTACATGCCTCCTGACAGAGCAGGGAACCGCCATATTTACATTGGCAGTTCCCCGTTTTTCTTCTCTGCCAGACAATCGTGGCTCGTCGCCAGACATCGAGTCCGCCCGAGCCACGGCCACACTGTTGGAGAGTGTGGCTGGCACAAGAGTGCACCATCGGCGGCGTGCTCCCGCTCGCTAGCCACGCATGTGCGAGCCTCCGTTTATAGATGGCGATTCATGCTACAGCGCCACTCTGCAGCAGTAATTGTATGCGAGCCAGTCGGGAACCTGTTAATGAAGTTTATGATCTCTTGGGATCCATCTATTCCTGCGACCGGGGTGCTTCTGCTATTTTTTTTTCCATTCTTTTGACATAAAGCTGTTTCTACTACTTCAAAGTTCCACTTGGTTGAACTAGATTTGGGCCAGCCCAGAGCATTTGAGTGTGACCACCTTTTTTTTTTTTTTTTTGTCTCAATAGTTTTTATTGAAAATTTACATATTACAGTAGTAAATTTAACATATTGTAAATGTAGGTTCAGTAATAGATACTTTACAGAATACATATGAAATGTAAATGAGATATAACTGAGATATAAACGAAGTACAAGTGAAGTACAAATGAAATACAAAAGCCAGTGGTGTGACCACCTTTTTCCAAGAATTACTTGGGTCTGAGTCTCCACCCATGAACTGATAAGGTTGCACACACCACTTTGGTGGTCTTACGTAATCTCATCAGCTGTGGGCTACTTCCTTCTACAATCACTACTTTTCATATGTATTTCTTAAAACATCTTCTACACTAAAATTCCTATGCTGTAAGGGTTCTCCTATTTTCTCTCTCATAGTTTTTATCTCTTCTAGTTTCTCATATACTTGTTTTTTATAAGGTAGACAGTTTCAAGATACACAGATCAAAGATCACCCTTTTGATATGCATATGAATAAAATAGTAAATACAATAACAATTTATTGTTACATTTTATCACTCAAAAACACTTACAGACCATCTGCAGGTGTTAGTTTTATGAAGGAGTGGCAATTATTGGTGTATGTCCTATGCCTAAGGTCCGCAAATGTTTAAATATCACCCTGACTGTTAAAAAAATTCATAGCAGTTTTGTGCAGGAATACAAATTCTTGGACTTGGGATCTGAGGATTATCATATACAGTAAATCTTAGTAAGTACGGCTTTTGACTAGCCTTGGTTTTAGAATGGGTTATCAAAAGCCTCCTAAATACATAGGAAGCACTTGTTGAGTTTTTCCATTATACATTCCTAAGAAAACAACTGCAAAGAGGACATAGACATCTTTTAAGCCACACTTCTTGCAAAGTCCAAAATGTAAGAGGGCCTGTAAGAGTACAGATCTGCTCCCACTTAGAAGAAAAAAAACTTTCACTGTCTATAAAAAATGTAAATTGGTAAAAAACACATTTTATGCAACAGAGTTACAGATTCCTTAAGGCTGTGTTTCCTGCTTGTTCATATCTATAGTTATCACACATTTTATTTCTAGCAGTGAAGATTTTTTTCACCATTACCAAGGACATTGCTGAAGCCTGTTTTCATGGTACACAGCATTCTTCCCCTTTGTTGTGGAGGTCTCTTCATTCTCCAGTCTCCGTGTCATTCAATTTTGCTAAAAGTAAATTAAATCCAACTCAGCCATAATAGTTTATTTGCTAGCACGTGTAACGATTTTTTGGTTCAGGACAACCTTTGCCATTGTCTTAAAGATAATGAATTAAATTATTTAACACAAAAACACTGCAACATCTTTCTTAGTCGCTTGACAAGTCTGATTTTTTTCTTTTAGGTTCAGCAAATGAGTTATTGAACTGTTCATTAAAGTCATTTCACAATACTTTTTATTATTTAACTTAGAGTGGTTTCTATCATTTGTCATCGGTAAGCAATTCAGGAATGCAAAGTGCAAATCTTTTGTTGTAAAGCAAAAGAAAGCAATTCACATATAGATTCAGAGCTTTTGGTGTCTTGTTTGCTGGACCCAACTTATAATGGATACAAAACTGTGTGGGGCACAGCAGACATGATGTAAACTCAACAGGAATTCTGAGTCAATGAATCATAAAGGCAGACTCCAGCAGATTCTTCTGAATTTGAACAGCCTGCTAAGAGACAGAAAAGCAGCTTATATGACTTGCTTTCATATGGCAAGTACGCATAAATTAGAAAGGAGAGACATTGTTTAAAAAGATGAGGGGGTGCTGCAGGCTACCTCAAATGGGCAGACAGCCAGGTGCCTTGCTGTTCATCACACAGAGAAGATAGGATCTTGCTGTACAACACTACTAATTATCCATTTAATTTTGGGCATTAATGACCAAAGCTTTGGCTCTGCTTTTGATTGCATTTGCTTAACAGAGATCATGGTTTTTAGTACTGGTTTGGGAAAAAAAGTCTAAAATTCAAGGCAATGTGTAAAGGAAAAGAAATCTTAAACCATCCAGATTTAAAATATTATTACCTATTTCCATCATATTTAAATGTTAATCATTTTTTAAAAAATACTTTCTTGCAAGTATCGTACTTTGGCAGCCTTAGGAGGTTAGGTTATTGGAAAGTTAGGCAAGGCTTGAATGCCTTTCTCCTGAAAAACGGCTGGGAAATGATAGGCAGCTACACAGTGAAAACTGGTGGTGGTGGTTTAAAAGATAAAATTTTTCTGACACCTTTCGACATAGAGAACAAAGTTAGGACTCAAAAGGGGAGATTTACCAGAACTGGTGCACACGGAATCTGGTGCAGCAATGCATAGTAACCAGTCAGCTTCGGACATCAGCTTGTTCACTTAAAGTGGTTGTCAAGAAAAATAATTAAATAAAAACACCTGCAAGACAAAGGCATAATGAGCTAGTATGCATTGCATGCTAGCTCATTATGAAATACTTACCTTAGATTGACACTGTTGCAGCGGTCCATGAGCACCGCTGAGACCGGCGTCATGTTGACTGTGTCTTCTTTTGGGATCTCGGGTTCCGGCCAATCACAGCACGGACTCCATCGTTGTGATTGGCCAGAGCCGTGCTTACGTCACTCCCGTGCATGCACATGGGAGCCGTCGTTTACGGCATACTTAGTATAGAAATGGCCCAGTCGGGCTGTTTCTTCACTGTGCATGTGCCGATGATATTGGCACATGCATCTACACTGTATATCTCCTAAACAGTGCAGGTTTAGGAGATATGCAGGGTACCTACAGGTAAGCCTTTTATAGGCTTACCTATAGGTTAAAGTGGTTGTCAAGAGTTGACAACAACTTTAAGTTTTGACAATAAAGCCTAGAGGGTAATTGGTTACTAGGCAGAGCTGCACCAGATTTAGTAAATCTCCCCCAAAGTTGAGATTGAGCAAATGTGGCAGAGGAGTGTAAAAAAGCTGAGTATTAGTGGCTTCAGGTTTTTTACAACAGAACCTGATACTTTGCCTTGAATGTGATACAGTCTCTTTAAATAGAACACTGTACAATTAAATATTTTATATTAAAAATGTGATTATATACTTCTTTAAATACCCATTATTAAAGTGTTACTAAACCCACAACTGTAAAATCAGTCTGTATATGCAGTAAAGCATAAAGCATAAAGTTATACTCACTGTGGAACCTAAGAGATTAATCCTATCCATTGTGTAAAAAGGTGGTTTGATCCTGTTTTCTCTGCTCCTCCTCTTCTTCCACTGACTCCCAATAATTTCCTGATAACACAGAGTCTATGGAGTCAGGCTGCACATGCTCTGTTTGGTGTGTATTGCTAGAGAGTTGTTTTTTTCTTGAGAGGATGCATGCGATCAGCACAGGGCCAATAGGCACTGTCCAGACAGAGCGTCAGGGGTCTAATAGCACAGTCAGAAAACTCCTCCTACAAGCTTTAACCAGTGCTTGGCCGGACACTGATAGAAGTCACAAGACTGCTATATACTGCTGATGAAAAAATGTATTTATCAGTTCATATTTACTAAAATAATTGCATTTTCATGTTCTGTGTAATGTCGGAGACCAGATATAGTGAATGCAGGGTCCTGGGTTTAGTAACACATTAAGGAGGCAAATATTCAATTAGTCATTCCTTATAGAAATATAAGTATGTATCTTGGAAACAAGTTCCCTACATCAAGAGCATGACTCTTTATTAGGGATGGGCCAAACAACCCCCCCTCCCCCGGTTCGTTTCGCACCAGAACATGCAAGCAGGCAAAAAATTTGTGCGAACATTCAAACACCGTTAAAGTCTATGGGACCCGAACATGAAATATCAAAAGTGCTAATTTTAAAGGTTTATAAGCAAGTTATTGCCATAAAAAGTGTATGGGGACCCGGGTTCTGCCCTAGGGGACATGTATCAATGCAAAAAAAAGTTCTTAAAACGATTGTTTTTTCAGGAGCAGTGATTTTAATAATGCTTAAAGTGAAACAATAAAAATGAATTATTCCTTTAAATAATGTGCCTGGGGGTCCCTTAGTCTGCCTGTAAAAGGGAGCATCTCTGTGAGGTTTAGGATATAGCCAGAGCAAAATCACATTTTTAGAAAGAAAAATTGTAAGTTATTATCGCGGCTGTAATATTTTGCCGGCTCCTGGCAATATACAGAAAAAACACTGAAAAAATTTGCATAGGGTCCCCCCCAGTCCATACCAGGCCCTTTGGGTCTGGTTGGGTTTTTAAGGGGAACCCTGCTTCAAAATGTTAAAAAAAATTGAGCTGGGGTTCCCCCTAAAATCCAAATCAGACCCTTATCCGAGCATGCAACCTGGCCGGACAGGATAGGGGGTGACGAGCGAGTGCCTCCTCCTCCTGAACTGTACCAGGCTACATGCCCTCAACATGAGGAGTATGGGTGCTATGTTGATGGAGACAAGAGCCTCTTCCCCACAACCCTGGGCTGTGGTTGTGGGGGTCTGTGGGCGGGGAGCTTATCGAAATCTGGAAGCACCCTTTAATAAAGGGGCCCCAAGATCCGGACCCCCCCATGTGAATTAGTATCGGGTACATCGTACCCCTACTACTTCACCAAAAGTGTCAAAAAAAGAAAAAAACACAGCAGACAATTAGGGACAAGTCGCAACAGCTCCTCCTCCATGGGAGGGCTCTCGCCAACTGAGCTTGCTTTGTTGTGACAGTTTATTTATATGGCAGGGTGGGGCCACTGGGTGACGTGTGCGCGTGACCCATCCCCTCTGATGTCACATGATGCTAGAAGGGGCAGGGTAGCCCACTTATATGTCCCCGTCTTGCCATATAAATAAACTGTCCGAGCAAAAAGCGTGCAGACAGCAGGAGCCCTCCAAACGGGGAGGAGCTGAGCGCGCCGTCTGCGCGCAATGTATTATGGGGCGCTCCACGGTGGCGGAGTCGCTGCAAACGCCCCATAATGTTCTATATTAGACGAACAGGCGAACTTACGTTCAACTTGAACCACGGGCCCTTCCCTACTCTTTATTAGCTCATGAAAAATCAGTTTGCTAAATCTGGAAACCTTTGAAGACCTGAAAGAAGACACTTTCCACTATGTTGAGTGGATGGCAATGCAAATTTTCAATACCTGGAGCCTGTTGCTTCAGACATCTTTTTTATAAAAATATTGGCTAAATTGTTGAAATGTTATTTTGTAATGAAGTTGACAAGTTCCAAACTTAAACTTGCTCAGTAAAAAATCACTTTTGTTGGCTGGAAATATCAGTCTATATGGTGATTTCAAGTTATCTGAAGAACAGCAAAATATCAGATATTTTGGCTTTGCATGATGTTTTTCTCTTTGAAAGCCTAGCTTAAGACTCATGTTTACAATCAAAACCAACAGCAGTTTACTTCTAAATGGGAGATTTAAAAGCTGACCCTAGCAACCATATTTCAACAAAGAATTTTATTCTAGAGTTAAAGTGTTTGGAAACCCTGGGAACCCCCCCCCAAAAAAAAAAACCTGTAAGACAAAGGTATAATGAGCTAGTGTGCATCGCATACTAGCTCACTTTGAAATGCTTACCTTAGAACAAAGCCCTACAGTGGCACCCGCACACCACTGAGACAGCTGATATCTTCCCCGGTGTTTCTTCTGGATTCACGGGCTCTGGCACTGTGAATGGCCAGAGCAACGATGATGTCACCCCCTGCACGGGCTCTGAAGGTCCGGCTTACCGTCATCGGCTGCATGCACTCTGAATATCTCCTAAACTGTGCAAGTTTAGGAGATATTCACAGTACCTATAGTTAAGCCTTATTATAGACTTACCTGTAGGTACAAAGTAAAAAATAAGACTTTACTTCCCCTTTAAACTTGAACTAAGGCCTCATGTACACTGCTGCTCCTAAACTCACATTTAGGAAATATTTGGCGTTTTTTGCCAAAGACCCTGAACTGAACTCAATAAAAGCCTGTGTGTCCGTGTGTTTAGGAGCAGCAGATTTTAGAGGCAGTCAAAGCTCCTCTCCTGAGCGCTGAAGAATCACGTTCAGGAAAGGAGCTTTTGGGCATAAAAAATGACAAATGCACTTAAAGGCACATTTAGCACTTCACAGTTTATTCATTTCAATGGCCAGAATAAATTAAAAATTATGACCAATGAATTAAATAAATCCCAAACACCAAATGCTGCTAAACTCTGCCAAACTCACCTAAACTGCTTTGAAAAAAATGCAGCTTAGGTCAGTTTTTAACACTGATGTTCTCCTGACAGGAGTCCTTACAAAAAAATAATTTGTTTTAACTACTTCAGCCCCAGAAAAGTTTTAACCCTTTAATGACCAGGCCGTTTTTTGCGATACAGCACTACGTCACTTTAACTGACAACTGTGTGGTCATGCAATGCTGTACCCAAACAAAGTGGATGTCTTTTTTTCCCACAAATAGAGCTTTCTTTTGGTGGTATTTGATCACCTATTTTAATATTCCCTTTTAGGCCGACATATATTGTTCTACATATTTTTGGTGAAAAAAAATCGCAATAAGCATATATTGATTGGTTTGTAGACATGTGCAATTCGTTCTGTTCCTAATTAGTTTTTTAATTAATTTTCCGAAATTCGGACAAATCTGAATTTCCATATTTCGAATGTATGAATTTTTCCGAATTTTAGTTTTTTTGAATTCGAAAATTCGGTACCGAAAATCGGAAAATCCGAAATGTGGTAATTCGGAAATTCGGTAATTGGAAAGGCCGAAAATCCGAAATTCGAAAATTTGAAAATCCAAAAATTGAAATTTGAAAATTTGAAAATCGGAAATAATTACTAATAATAATTTAGCTATACTTAACAACTTAAATAACTATTAAATTATATGTATTGGAATTCCTTGAAAATTTGGCTTAGTGATAAATTTCGGATTTAAGTTCACTAACAGCCAAAATTTAAAGGAAATTCCAATACCTATAATTTAATAGTTATTTATTAGTTAGCTATTATTTGAAATTTTCTTTCTTATTTTCGAATTTCCGACTTTCTAATTTCTGAATTTTCTGATTTTTTACTTCCAAATTTCCAAACTTCTGACTTTTCGAATTTCGGCATTTTAGAATTCCGAATTACCAAATTCGCGAATTTCCTATTTCCCAATTTTTCGAATTCCCGAAAAAATAAAAAAAACAATGGAATGAAAACAAAAATGAACAAATTTTTCAGCCTTGCACATGTCTATTGGTTTGCACAAAAGGTTTAGCATCTACAAAATAGGGGATATATCTATGGACTTTTATTTATTTTTGTATGTTTTTAATGATAATGGCAGTGATCTGCGATTTTTAGCGGGACTACGACATTGCAGCAGACAAATCTGACCCCAAGTGACACTTTTTGGGGACCAGTGACATTATTACATTGATCGGTGCTATAAAAATGCACTGATCAATATATAAATGACACTGGCAGAGAAGGGGCCTACACTATGGGGCGATCAAGGGGTTAACTGTGTTCCCTGGGTGTGTTCTAACTGTGTGGAGGCTGGACTCACTAGGAACGGCAGATCCCTGAGTTGCCCCCTGTCAGAACGGGGATCCGCCTTGTTTACATTGGCAGATCCCTGTTCTGTCTTTCTGTACTGCAATCACAGGTGGCCGGCAGACATCGAGCCCAAGGGACCCGCGGACGCGCTCCCGCGGTGTGCAGCCCACAGTTTCACATGCATTGATTGTAGTACGGGTATGGCAGTTCACGCAGGAGAGCTGAGCTGTTGTTATATATACAGTGGCTGGTCGGCAAGTGGTTAAAGAAAACTAAGCAAATCCGAATAGCATTATTTTTCTTTTTGTTACAAAAGTAGAGTTTTCCTTTAACTTTATACATGTTTTATCTTGCTGTGCTGTTCACATCCTATACACTCTTTGTATAAATCTCATATGAATGTGTGCATGCTCCAGTAGCAGTAAAACTCCACAATTTTATTGTGTTGACTATAACAGATTGTGTCATTGCACTGCACTTTGACATGGCTCTTCTTTATTAAAATTGGGAGCACAAAGGGAAGGGTGACAACTCTGCGGTTGAACTGAGTATGTGTTGCCACCTTAGGACAGGAAGTGTCTGTGCTAACTATTTGGTTGCATGTTATAACTGAAAGCAGGACATATTTATTTTATTTATTTATTTAAGGTACTTATATAGCGCTGTCAATTTACATATACATTGTGCATTCACATCAGTCAATACCCTCAAGGAGCTTACGATCTAAGGTCCCTAACTCACATGCATACATATACTGGGGGCATTTTTAGACAGGATCTAATTAACCTACCAGCATGTCTTTGGAGTGTGGGAGGAAACCGCAGTACCCGGATTAAACCCACCAGGCAAAGGGAGAACATGCAAACTCCAGGCAGGTAGTGTCGTGGTCGGGATTCAAACCTGCGACCCTTTTGCTGCTAGGCGAAAGTGCTAACCACTACAAAAAAATTATTTAAGTTTTTGACATTGCAGGAGCTTATGTGACCACACAGTTGGTTTAAGAGTTTGGGTTTAGATACACTCTGCTGTTCCTTTGTTTCATTGTTAAACAAACAAGCCCAATTATTTGAATAACCTAACAAGTTCTTGTGGTTTCAACTAATATAGATTTGTTATTGTGTGAAAATACTTTTTTGAGTCAAATCACTGTCAGTACATTAGAGAACAAAGGGGAAGGAAGATGCTATGGTCTGAAGATATTGCCTCTATGAACTTTTGCATTGATATGCCTTCCGGAATCTTTCGGGAAATGTCTTTCAACTGTCAATCTCTCCATCAGTTATAATAGCTGTTTAAATCACAATGATGTAAAAGATCCTAATTTTATAGTGTTTTGACAGACAAACCATAATGTGAAACAGAGAAGAATTCTCCCAGGAAGCCAAGACATGGTCGACAGCGCTAAGCCGGTGAGATAGCTTTCATGAGAATCCCATCAAATAAAGGCAAGTGCCAGACTTTCTAGGCTATCAGATGACCATTAATTTTTAATTGTGTTAATGTTGTTTGTTAGTGACAGATGACTCGCTTGAAGTGTCTTGTGAATAATTTAAAAACTGGAAGGCGTTCTATTATCCGCTACTGATTTGTGT
Source organism: Glandirana rugosa (assembly GCA_018402905.1). Lineage (NCBI taxonomy): Eukaryota > Metazoa > Chordata > Amphibia > Anura > Ranidae > Glandirana > Glandirana rugosa. The sequence goes on from BLSH010255450.1 coordinate 1,745,480, forward strand.
AGAAAACCATAGGGAGTAACCTTTGCCCTGCTCTGGGAGCTGGGCAAAATAAGCAATAAGCTCTGGGGATTGATGGAAATGTTGCACTTATGGCAGACATGGAGGAAGTCAAATGTTATGCTGCTTTTAAAAAAACAGAGGGTTCTGGCATTTTTTTTTCCTCTCCGAACCCAAGCAGTATTTCATCACACTTAAACACCTGTGTCCATCAAAGTGAACAGAAAGTCTAGGAAATGTTCTCTGGACTTTGTAATTTCAGTGAGTGACAGCTTAATATCTATTTATTTTCACATCTGACACCAGCAAAAGACAAGTTGGCTTCATGAATGTCAATACATTAGGATAAACAACTGTGTTTTAGCCCACAAAAAAAGGAACTTTGGTTACAGCACCAGCACATTCATCATGTATTTGGAGACAGTACAAAGAAAAGAAAAATTACAGTTCAAAAAATAATTAGCTCTGATTATTGATAGGTTAGTGTGACTATTCCCTGGGAAGTAGATTCAGTGCTTCTTTTTCTCATCTGTTCTGTCAAAATATGTAATTACATTATGTAAATAAAGGCGATGACTACTATTTTTTGCACATAAAGTAATTGACTGTTTATGTTACTTTTCACAAAAACAAAGAAATACTGGTGTGAGTTTCTCTTAAAATTATCATTAAAAATACAAAATTTCCAGAAAACATCATTTAATTTGGGTTTGTTAAACTAGCACTCCAGTCAAAAATGAACAAATATATATTTTAAGAGCTTTATAATGACCCCAGCCTAGTAATACTTTTGTGTAGCTAAAAATGATAAATAAGGATCAGGATACATTTAGGCACATTCTATGAATGGGAACTCAAATTCTAGCAGCTGCTCATGATTAGGGATGGGCCCCTGGTTCGAGTCGTACGCATGTTTGACTTGAACATCACTGGTTCGCCAGTTCGGCGCATCCCGGACATTATGGGGTGTGCGCGGGAACTTTGAGCGCCCCATAATGCATTCCAATGACGGGGGAAATGCTGCCTTCTGATTGGCCAAAACATGCACATGACCTGCATGCTTTGGCCAGCGCTCTGCTGTGTGAGATATGATTGGCTAAAGGCATGGTGCCTTTAGCCAATCACTGCTCAACAGCCTCAATCCACGCCCCACACTATATAAAGCCGCTTGTACAGCGGTTATTTGTAGTGTGTTAAACGTGGAGATAGTGAGCTTAGGTAACGACATGCAGGCAGTTTAGTGTAGCTAGCTGTGATTCTTGTGAAAAAAACATATTAGATAGATAGATAGATAGATAGATAGATAGATAGATAGATAGATAGATAGATAGATAGGGCAATCTGTATACAGTCAGTTAGTGCAGGCAGTTTAGTGAAATCTACAGTAGATAGACAGATAGATAGATAGATAGATAGATAGATAGATAGATAGATAGATAGATAGATAGATAGATAGATAGATAGATAGATAGGGCAATCTGTATACAGTCAGTTAGTGCAGGCAGTTTAGTGTAGAGTGAAATATGTACTAGATAGATAGATAGGGTGATCTGTATACAGTCAGTTAGTCCAGGCAATGCAAGAATATATATATACCTTCCCAGTGTAATATTTATATATATATATATATATATATATATATATATATATATATATATATATCAATACCTTTAGTGTAGGGACTATATACAGCTAATTCAGTGTATAGTATATCGCGTCCATTCAGGCAGTGAAGGAATATATATATATAAATACACAGTGTATTGAGTGTATACTATATATCAGTGCATTCTGGGGAGTCGGTATATAGTACACTTGATGTGGTGTATTAAAATATATACAGTCTTGCATATATATATATATACACACAGTGTATTGAGCGTACACTATATATCAGTGCATTCTGGGTGTATGGTATATAGTATACTTGACGTGGCGTGTTAAAATAAATACAGTCTAGCATATATATACAGTATCTCACAAAAGTGAGTACACCCCTCACATGTTTGTAAATATTTTATTATATATTTTTCATGTGACAACATTGAAGAAATGACACTTTGCTACAATGTAAAGTATTGAGTGTTCAGCTTGTATAACAGTGTAAATTTGCTGTCCCCTCAAAATAACTCAACATACAGCCATTAATGTCTAAACCCCTGACAACAAAAGTGAGTACACCCCTAAGTGAAAATGTTCAAATTGGGCCCAAAGTGTCAATATTTTGTGTGGCCACCATTATTTTCCTGCACTGTCTTAACCCTCTTGGGCATGGAGTTCACCAGAGCAGGTTGCTCCTGGAGTCTTCTTCCACTCCTCCATGACAACATCAAGGAGCTGGGGGATGTTAGAGACCTTGCTCAACTCCACCTTCTGTTTTTAGGATGCCCCACAAATTCTCAAAAGGGTTTAGGTGTGGAGACATGCTTGGCCAGTCCATTACCTTTACCCTCAGCCTCTTTAGCAAGGCAGTGATCGTCTTGAAGGTGTGTTTGGGGTCATTATCATGTTGGAATACTGCCCTGCAGCTCGGTCTCTGAAGGGAGGGGATCATGCTCTGCTTCAGTATGTCACAGTACATGTTGGCATTCATGGTTCCTTCAATGAACTGCAGCTCCCCAGTGCTGGCAGCACTCATGCAGCCCCAGACCATGACACTCCCATCAACATGCTTGACTGAAGGCAAGACACACTTGTCTTTATACTCCTCACCTGGTTGCCGCCACACACGCTTGACACCATATCAACCCAATAAGTTCTTCTTGGTCTCATCAGACCACAGGACATGGTTCCACTAATCCATGTTCTTAGTCTGCTTGTCTTCAGCAAACTGTTTGAAGGCTTTCTTGTGCATCATCTTTAGAAGAGGCTATCTAACACTTACTATATCTTTCTTCGACCCCCTACTCATCTTGATCTTAGCCCATAGAAGACCCCATCACCAGACATCAAATTAGGAATATACCGCCTCATACCCTGCATCTGCAGATACATGGGCAATAGATCAGAACAGCTGATGAAAGATTCCCGGCCAAAATAACATGTATGTAACCCACCTGTAAGAAGCAAAGTAACTCCCAGGATACATACTAGAACATACTACGACACCTAAAATGCAGGTACATCAGTTGATCAAACGCAAGGTTATCCTATCCTGTAGATCTATTAAGTTTGTTCTTTGACAAATAAAATCGCATTACTCCTCTATTCCTGTCGATTGATCAAGATGCAATTTGTAAGATTGAGATATGTACACTGTATTCTGTATCTTACTTGTTTTTTCTTTTACATAAAACATTTTCTTGGAAAAAAAATCTTTAGAAGAGGCTTCCTTCTGGTATGACAGCCATGCAGACCAAGCATATGGTCTGAGCACTGACAGGCTGAACCCCCACCCCTTCAACCTCTGCAGCAGTGCTGGCAGCACTCATATGTTTATTTCCCAAAGACAACCTCTGGATATGACCATGGCGAGGCCTGTTCTGAGTGGAACCTGTCCTGTTAAACCACTGTATGGTCTTGGCCACCGTGCTGCAGCTCAGTTTCAGGGTCTTGGCAATATTCTCTAGGCCACCTTTATGTAGAGCAACAATTCTTTTTTCAGATCCTCAGAGAGTTCTTTGCCATGAGGTGCCATGTTGAACTTTCAGTGACCAGTATGAGAGAGTGAGTGCGATAACACCAAATTTAACACACCTGCTCGCCATTTGCACCTGAGACCTTGTAACACTAATGAGTCACATGTCACCAGGGAAGGGAAAATGGCTAATTGGGCCCAATTTGGACATTTTCAGTTAGGGGTGTACTCACTATTGTTGCCAGCGGTTTAGACATTAATGGCTATGTGTTGAATTATTTTGAGGGGACAGCACATTTACACTGTTATACAAGCTGTACACTCACTACTTTACATTGTAACAAAGTGTAATTTCTTCAGTGTTGTCACATGAAAAGATATAATAAAAAAATTACAAAAATGTGAGGGGTGTACTCACTGATACTGTATATACACACAGCGTATTGAGTGTACAATATATATCAGTGCATTCGGGGGTGTACGTATGGTATATAGTACACTTGACGTGGTGTATTAAAATATATACAGTCTAGTATATATATACAAACACAGTGTATTGAGTGTACACTATATATCAGTGCATTCGGGGGTGTACGGTATATAGTATTCTACTTGGTGTGGTGCCTTAAAATATATACTGCCTAGTAGAGCTGCACGATTCTGGCCAAAATGAGAATCACAATTTTTTTGCTTAGAATAAAGATCACGATTCTCTTACGATTCTCACGGCGTAACATCTTACATATACAAAAAAAAAAATTGGGCTAGCAGCACTGTTTGAGTATTTATTTTTTTTGAAAGGGTAATTTTTCCAAAAAAATTGTGTTTCAAAGACCGCTACGCAAATACTGTGTGACATAAAACATTGCAACAACCGCCATCTTATTCTCTAGGGTCTCAGCTCAATAATATATATATATATAATGTTTGGGGGTTCTAAGTCATTTTCTAGCAAAAAATACTGGATTTTTATTTGTAAGCAGCAAATCAGAAAAGATTTAGTCTTTAAATGGTTAAACTAAACATCTTCTATACACGGGAGTTCATTCCTTTGAAGTAATTACATTGTATCCTTCTAGCTTCTTTTATCACCAGTGACTTCAGAACTTGGCAGTCTGCCCAGAGACTCAAGTCGCTCTGGCTTAGAAAGACTTCAGGGGACTTGCATTGACTTTTATTACAGTCAAGTCGTGCTGAGTCGCCCCACAAGTCGGACTCCATTAACTGCACTGAAAATTCTCTGTTCTCTATATGGATGGAGTGGGATGTTGCCTCTTAGCCTGCCATTTATATTAACCTTCCTGGCGGTATTCCCAAGTGTGGCTTGGGGTTAATTTTCACTGCCAAAAGCGGTAACCTTTAAGCCACACTTGGGATTGCATCGCTGGATCCCCTGTCCCCTGTATCCAGCGATGTCCCCTGCTGTGTCCACGGGCTGTGTCTTCTGCCGGATTCACTGTGATGCGGGCTCCATTCCCTGTGAGCACCGCGTCGCATGGAGACAGAGTCTGGCGGCAAATTCAAAAAGCGAAACACACACAACACATACAGTACACTGTAATCTGTAAGATTACATTACTGTATCAAATCATTTCACATCCCTTTTGTCCCTAGTGGTTTGTACAGTGCCCTGCATGCACTTTTATATTATATATGCAATTCTTTCTGCCTGGAAACTTGATTATGTCCATGGCATCAAAAAAGTGTCCTTTAAGTCAAAAGTGTTTTTTTTTACCAGCTAGAAAACAGTGATAGTAAATAAGATCACTTGCAGAATTGAGCGTTACTGATTCGTGGGGAAATTCGTCATCAGACACTGAAAGTGACAACAGGGATAATTCTGCCACTGAGCCAATTTCAGTGTTTTTTATTGGATTACAATATTGAATACATGTTATTATTATTATATTCATATTTTTGAAAATGATTTATAGTTATTTATTATTTTATAATTTTTGATTTGTTTCAAATTTTATCATACCCGGGATGTCTACTAGACTCTTGTTTGAATAGATTTAAGTGAGTTATTCCTAAGAATTACAGGCCTACAATATAAAATGCCAAATTTCTATGCAAAACAATGTACTGCTTTTAGACACAAAAATCTGACATAATCATACCGCCAGTGAAGTTAACAGAAGGCAGGTGCACTGTGGGATGTAGCCCTGTGAGATTATTTTTGGGGATATAAAAATGGAGACATCTTACAGAGGCACGGCTGGAGCAATGTATGTACAGGCGGCCCCCGGGTTACAAACAAGTTAGGGACTGTTGGTTTGTTCTTAAGTTGAATTTGTTTGTAAGTCGGAACAGGTACATTTTTTAAGTGTAGTTTCAGCCAAAAATCCATTTTTAAGCTTTTTGGATAGCATAGGGAGGGGGTAACACCACTGTAGTGTTTGTTTTGCTGTCTATATTTCTATTCAGAAGATTTTACCTCACTTCCTGTCCCAATGATAATTGGATTTTGAAATATTTCGGTTGTTGTGGAAACAAACCTTGGTGATAAAGCATCAGTGGAGACATCTTTTCCCCATAATAACTCTTACAGAAGTGAATTTCCCTTCCTAGGGGGAGATTTCCTCTCACTTCCTGTTGTCTCCCTCCGTTTGTAAGTAGGAGTCGTTTGTAAGTCGGATGTTTGTAACTAGGGGACCGCCTGTAGTGTTATCTAAATAGTGAGGAAAGATATGAGCAATTTGTCTGGTATTTAATAAGTACTCTAGTATTTTGTGGGGTGTTTTTTATATCTCAAAATATATAAAATATATCCCTACTCTGGGGGAACAATATTTTCTACTTTCTCTTATTAAACATATCCAATACAATTTAATTGCAGCATAAATTTAGGCCAAAATGTATTCTGCTACATATCTTTGGAAAAAAACATACTGCGTTTTTGGGGACACTATACTATTGGGGACACTAGTATAGTTCTGATCATGATCAAGATATGAATCAGTACAAACACTATACTAGTAATGGCGGTGATCAGCAACATCATATAGGGGTTGATTTACTAAAGGCGAATATACTGTGCACTGCAAGTGCACTTGCTCCAGAGCTTTGTAAATGAGATAAAGCTTCACTTTGCAAAAAATACTCACATGCAAGGAAAATAAAAAACAGTATTTTTGCCTAACAAGTGTAATGTGTGATGCTTTTACTAACAGATCTGTCTGCCTTTTCTCCCTGAACTCAGAGTTGATTTCAGGCAGAAGAAACAGTGTGTTCTGTGTGTTGGTCAGAACAGAACTCTGTGCTGTGATTGGCCACAGCCGATCAGCAGGTTTCAGCCATAAATGATTTTTTAAAATCTACTGACAAACTTGTGCTGTGTGCAATCACAGCATGGGTTAGCAGGGGGTGCACGTAAGCGTGCTGCCAAACCAGGAAGTACACCATGATGTATGGCTGTGCCACCTGCTCTTGGTATGTCTACTGTGAGTGGGTCGACCAAAGGTAAGTTGGTCATCAGTTCATTTCTTCCATCCCTCTCCAATGCGATGATCAGCTCCATTCAAAGCTCCAAGTTTTAGTATGCAAAGAAGAAACACTGAATAGTGTAATGTCATGCATACCATTTTATTTATTTAAACATAAAGCCACTCACAAATTCAGAAAGGTAAATACTGTATTTGAAAAGTCGCTGGATCTTCACTGCTCCCACTGCATGGAATTGCCAGCTAATACATAGATCAAAGTGGTGCTCGCAGACAGGGTTTTCATTCAAACTTGACTTCTCTGACATCTTGCACACACACCGTTTAGACCACTCCTCGAACTTCTGAGATATGCTATTTACCCTTCTGAGTTTGTGAGTGGCTTTATGTTTTAATAAATATAATTGTGTGTATGGTATTACCTGATTGGGTATTTTTCTTTGCATACTAAAATTTGGTGCTTTAAATAGAGCTGATCATAGGATTGGAGGGAGCTGGGAAAAAATAATTGTTTACCAGCTTAATAGAAATCTATAGCTCTATATTCTGATCTAAATATAAAGATGCTATGTGTTTTGGTGAGTTTGCCTGCTGAAGGGAGTGGGACACAGACAGTGGCGGCTGGTGCTAAACTTTTTTGGGGGGGGGCGGCAAACAAACCCCCCAGGTCCGCACTCACTCTTCCACCGCAGGGTCCCCCCACACTCACGTCTCCATGGCAAAGCCCCCCCGCACTCACCCCTCCACAGCATGCCCCCCCCCCCGCACTCAGCCCCTCAACGGCTTGCTCAGCTTCTCCTCCCGGCCAACCCGATCCGCCTCCTGTCCTGATTGGCCAGGGGGAGAAGCCAGAAGACAATAGTGAATATTGATCTGCTATTGTCACAAGTGGGTGGGTTCTCCGGCTCTAATCACGTGGCTTGCAAAAAAAAAAAATACAAACGTATGCATCCCCGCATGCAACTAGGGGAGCGGAGCCCCTAATGGACCGGCCGCTCCTGGAGCACCTTTTTAAGCACATAAGTGTGAAACAAAAATCACACAACACACTGAGTGAAGATTTGATGCTCATTTAATTAATGAAGTAGACTTATTTTATCAACTTTATTCTATGTTTGAGAATACTTGACATTTTATGTTGAATATATGCACACATAATGACTGTAAAATCATATATGACTTTGTTTGATGAGTTTGATGTGTTTGTATTTAGAGTGCTACACAGTGGTGATTGAAATAGTTTTCTATCTGTTGAAGTTTATTGAAAGTTTACATTTTTCCTACAAGGTGTTTTGATAGTAGTCTTCGTGAGGGGATATGATATTTTAGGTTGATTTGTAAGGATAATTTACTGTATATATTTAACCAGGTCCCACCCAGGCCAATTTTTGCATTTCTCTCCTACATGTAAAAATCATTGTTTGTTTACTATAAAATTACTCATAACCCCCAAACATTATAAATATTTTTTTAGCAGAGACCCTAGAGAATAAACTGCCGGTCATTGCAATTTATGTCACAGTATTTGCGCAGCAATTTTTTTTTTTCGTACAAAGTTTTATATTACTTCTCTTGTTCTTAAAAGGTATCATCTTACTAAACAGTAGGTACTCTTGTGCTTGCTATATGAGGTTGTATAGGCAGGAGTTACTTCCATGTTCATGTTACCAGAGTTCTCATGCCACAAGGGCTACGGATATGCGCTCCTGTTCTCCCGGACACCCCACTTGGGAGCACATTTGTGCCCGGTGGGGACAGGGCGGTCTACAGCACGGACATGGTATCCTCCTGAGGTTTATCTCAATTAGATTGAGGTTCACCGGTCCATGTATGGAGTACCTGAGACACTCGTGGTCATGGAAATCTTGGGGAAATTTAGGGAACAACAGTAGAGTTGCTCACATTAGCGTGCTAGTGGTAGGAACGTTATCAAGTAGGGTAAGACTGAGTTGCTGAAGTGGCTGAGTGTTGAGGGGAGAGTAGATGAAGAAGAAGAGATAGATAAGAGTGGGATAAGATGGGGTAAAGGATGATGATTGAGAGAGAAGGGGGAAGGAAGGTTCGGTACAAGTATGTGCATGTCCTTGTTGATTAGTTATTAATTTTGGGCCATATTTCCAATTTTTTGTGGAATGTACAAGTTTTTGTAAGCTATGATGCGTTCACAGATATAATTTTGTTGTACGCAGCAATTTTTTAAGTGCAATTTTTTGGGAAAAAATACACTTGAATTACATTTAATGCAAAAACACACAATACATAACCCAAATATTTGGTAACATATAAAATATGATGTTATGCCGAGTAAATAGATACCTAACATGCCATGCTTTAAAATTGCTCACATTCATGGAATGGCTCCAAACTTTGGAACTTCATAGGTTACGCTTTAAAAATGTTTACAGGTTACCAGTTTAGAGTTACAGAGGAGGTCTAGTACTAGAATTATTGCTCTCACTATGAAGTTTGTGGCGATACTTCACATGTGTGGTGCGAATGCCGTTTACATATGCGGCAACTTATGTATGCGTTCGCTCCTGCATGCAAGCACGAGGGGACAGAGGCGCTGTAAAAGGATTTTTTAAATTATTTATTTTATTTTAATTTTTTTTTATTTTAACACTGTCCCTTTAAAATTTTTATTTTATGACTTTTATTCCTATTACAAGAAATGTAAACATCCCTAGTTATAGGAATAAGGCATGACAGGTCCTCTATATCTCCTCTACCCTAGAAAGCATTTGATCAAAATAAAATATCGATCTCAGGCTTTCCAGGGAAAAAAATGGCAGTGTTTACATCTGTCAGAGCTGGAAGCAACATCATGACCCTCCCAGGGTCATAGAGATGGCGGGATCCATCCGGTCCATGGCCAGCTCTATGGCAAATGCCGACAGATCTCCTGCTTTCCGATTGCATAGGAGAGTCCAGAAGGCATCAGGAGGTCGCAGAATGAGGGGGATGTCACCTCCTGATGCCTGTTAAAGCAATCCAGCAAATTAACAGCCACTTGGATGGCTTCTCCAAATGAGGGAATCGCTGGCTGTAGCTGCAGGCATCATCCAGATATAACCGCATCAGCTTAAGGACATCATATGTCCTACGGGCAGGAAGTGGTTAATAATATGTTTGATATACAGGCATTGAACCTCTTAAATTTGATACAGTGTACATTGCCGCCCCCCCCCTCCCCAAAAAAAGGAAAAAAAAACACAGTAAGGCCGACCTTTTTTTTCTTTTAATAAAATATTATTACTCGGAACAAAAATACGTATTACAAGAGAGTGCATGGTATAGGAGTGCATTATGCAGAGACTGCAGGGTTCCCCAGTGTGTTATGCTCAGAATGCAGAGATCAGGAGTGGGCTGCACTCAGAATGCAGGGTTCAGGAGTGCACTACGCTCAGAATGCAGGGTTCAGGAATGTGTTATGCGCAGAATGCAGGTTTCAGGAGTGCTTTATGCAAGGAATGCAGGGTTCACCAGTGCATTATGCTCAGAATGCAGAGATCAGGAGTGGGCTACGCCCAGAATGTATAGATCAGGAGCGGGCTATGCTCAGAATGCAGGGTTCATGAGTGTGTTACGCTCAGAATGCAGGGTTCAGGAGTGCGTTACGCTCAGAATGCAGGGTTCAGGGGTGTGTTGCGCTCAGAATTCAGGGTTCAGGAGTGCATTACGCTCAGAATGCAGGGTTCAGGAGTGCGTTACGCTCAGAATACAGGGTTCAGGAGTGCGTTATGCTCAGAACACAGGGATCAGGAGTGAGTTACGCTCAGAATGCAGGGTTCAGGAGTGCATTACATTCAGAATGCAGGGTTTAGGAGTGTGTTGCGGTTAGAATGCAGGGTTCAGGAGTGCGTTACACTGAGAATGCAGGGTTCAAGAATGCGTTGTGGTCAGAATGCAGGGTTCAGGAGAGCATTATGCAGAGAATGCAGGGTTCAGGAGTGGGTTGCATTCAGAATGCAGGGTTCAGGAGTGGGTTGCGCTCAGAATTCATTGTTTAGGAGTGGGTTGCACTCAGAATGCAGGGTTCAGGAGTGCGTTATGCAGAGAATGCAGGGTTTAGGAGCGGGTTGTGCTCAGAATGCAGGGTTCATGAGTGTGTTGCAGTCAGAATGCAGGGTTCAGGAGTGTGTTGCGGTCAGAATGCAGGGTTTAGGAGTGCATTGTGGTCAGAATGCAGGGATTGGGAGAGTGATGCGAAGGGTGGTAGAGGACACTGCTATGGGGGTGACCCTGCCCGTAACAGTGTGCTCTGCCCCCTCCACATCACCCCCGCACACACACATAGTGGTATATTCTGCCCCCCTCCCTTTCCCCTATAGCAGTAACCTCCCTTCCCTCCTCTCCCATAGCACAGCATCCTACCTGTTTCCACAGCGGAGACCTGGAGGCAGCACAGTTCTGGACAGATAGGGAGCTGGCAGAGTGACTTTTCATATTATCAAGCTGGTGATTGGTTGCTTAGGACCACCCAGTGTGCTAGCAACCAATCACCAGTGGTTTAATATAAAAAGTTTGTTTGCCCAGCTCCTCCTTCCGCCCTCCATCCTGAACTGTACTTGCTCCCAGTCTCCACTGTTCACTGATCACAGCCGCAGAGGAGGATGGAGGCGGGAGGGAGAGGGACACCGGGACATAGATGGTGCATGCGGAGCCACAGAGGAGGCTGGAAGGGGAGACAAGGACTGACACATTGAAAATATATATTTGTAGAAAGTAAAATTCCCTCTGTGCATGTGTTTGTGTATTTGAAATAGGTACTCCTATATTAACAATTTTCCCTATCCATCCCCCCCCCTTTTTTTTTCTTTCTATAAGGTTCTCCTCCCATGGGGAATGTTTGGTTCCCCAGGCCTTAAAGCAGAACTCCAGAATTTTTTAAAAATCCCCCATTAGTACACCCACCCCCCCCCCCCCCCCCACACACACAAAACACTAAACAGTTTATCACACTTGTGAAATTCCTTACCGTTTAAGACTAATGTCTTAAATTGCATTATATCATCTTCTCTCTTTCTAAACCATAATTAAACTACATTTCCCAAGAATCTTTGGGATTGGAATAAATGTGGTAGGTACACCAGGCCTGTACATGTAAATGTGAACTCGCCCACTTCAACATATATTACGCCCCTCTTTCTGCAGCCAGCCATACTACTCAGTAACACACAGTATGGTAGATAGGTTGCAGCCTTATAAATACAAAGCATGTTTGTTCTCTCCCCTACAGGCACAACAGGAGATAAACATATTGCCCTTACTTGCTTTTTGTAATCATTACTGAACTGTACACTTATGCCATAATGATATATCATACACACTGTACTCTGCTGCAATTCAGTATTAGAAATATTCTTCCTGCTGCAGATTTGAGATCTTTCTAACAGCAATCAGTGTCCACCAGTGCAGTCTCATCAGTGACCACCAGTGCAGTTTGTCAATGACCACTAGTGCAGCTTGTTAGTGACCACCGGGGCAGCATGTTCATGACCACCAGTGCGGTCTCATCAGTAACCGCCAGTGCAGCTCATCAATGACCACCAGTGCAGCTCGTCAATGACCACCAGTGCAGCTTGTTAGTGACCACCAGTGCAGCATGTTAATGGTCACCAGTGCAGTCTCATCAGTGACCACCAGTGCAGCTTGTCAGTGACCACCAGTGCAGCATGTCAGTGACCACCAATGTAGCATGTTAGTGACCACCGGTGCAGCATGTTAGTGACCACCAGTGCGGTCTCATCAGTGACCACCAGTGCAGCTTGTCAGTGACCACCAGTGCTTCATGTCAATGATCACCAGTGCAGCATATTAGTAACCACCAGTGCAGCATGTTAGTGACCACTGGTGCAGTCTCATCAGTGACCACCAGTGCAGCTTGTCAGTGACCACCAGTGCAGCTTGTCAGTGACCACCGGTGCAGCAAGTTAGTGACCACCAGTGCAGCATGTTAGTGACCACCAGTGCAGTATCATCAGTGACCACCAGTGCAGCTTGTCATTGACCACCAGTGCAGCTTGTTAGTGACCACCAGTGCAGCACGTCAGTGACCACCAGTGCAGCATGTTAGTGACCATCAGTGCGGTCTCATCAGTGACCACCAGTGCAGCCTCATCAGTGACCACCAGTGCAGCCTGTCAGTGACCACCAGTGCAGCATGTCAGTGACCACCAGTGCAGCATGTCAGTGACCACCAGTGCAGTATGTCAGTGACCACCGGTGCAGCACATAAGTGACCACCGGTGCAGCATGTTAGTGACCACCGGTGCAGCACGTTAGTGACCACCAGTGCAGCATGTTAGTGACCACCGTTGCAGCATGTTAGTGACCACTGGTGCAGCGTGTTAGTGACCACTGGTGCAGCATGTTAGTGACCACCAGTGCAGCATGTTAGTGACCACCGGTGCAGTATGTTAGTGACCACCAGTGCAGCACGTTAGGGACCACCAGTGCAGCATGTTAGTGACCACCAGAGCAGCATGTTAGTGACCATTAGTGCGGCATATCAATTGACCACCAGTGCAGCTTGTCAGTGACTACCAGTACAGCTTGTCAGTGACCACCGGTGCATCATGTCTGTAACCACCGGTGCAGCTGGTCAGTCACCACCGGTGCAGTTTGTCAGTGACCATCAATGTAGCTTGTCAGTGATCACGGGTGCAGCATGTCAGTGACCACCGGTGCAGCATGTTAGTGACCACCGGTGCAGAGCAGGATCATTATCAGAAATCACCAAATGACACAGCGGGGATCTCGGGCTTTGACAGGTTTTGTATGTGAAATGCCGATCGCTGTAATGTCCTGCCTCCAGCCGGTATTGGAACAGTGCGGTGTCAATCACAATGCTAGTCGGCGGGACATTACAGGGATCAGTATGTCACATACAAAACCTGTCACAGCCCCAAGATCCCCTCTGTGTCATCTGATGATTTCTGGTAACGATCCCGCTCTAAATGGAGAGAGCGGGCAGGCGGCAGCAGCGGGTGGGACGGGGGCTGAGTGGGGGCAGTAACTGGCAGGGAGCAGAGGAGGAGGAGAGAGGAGAAGGAGGACACCTCCTCCATGGGTGACACAGACCGGATCCGCCCGCTCCTCCGCCCACTACATTTCTATTTCCTCCCTGCTCGCTATACAGAGCTACAGGTGGGAATTGCCAAGAAAGCTGACTGAGAGTGCAAGAGGCATAGCAGCCAGCGGACTTACAAACAGGAAATCACTGGGCGATAAAAGCTTTTCAGCAAGATCATCAGGCTACTAGAGGAAATACAGAGCTCAGAAGAACATGGACAGCATAGATGGTGAAGGTTGGAGATCAGCAACAAGGACGTGAAAAAAAGTTTTTTCCTGGAGTTCTGTTTTAAATCCCATGTTCAATATTTAAAAAGAAATGCATTTATTTTGATGAATGGTTAAGGATATAAAAACGTCAGTGTTAAAATAAATATTAATTTATGTTATATAGGTTTGCAGCACCTGAGAAAGTGGTGTCTTGGTACCCACGAAAAGTGTTAATTTAATAAGATTGAACATTATTAAAATCAAGTTTATACAAGCAAAGTGGGAATAAGTATATAAAAAAACAACTATTATATACTGTGAAAACATTGTATCATGTTGGTGTTTATGAGTACGTCTTTGCAAAAAAATCTGTATATTTTTTAACTGTTTTATGGCTTTAATAAACGTGTATTTTAGTGATTATGTGTAAATTGTGCAAATGACAATATCCTAAGTGAAATAAAGCTGCTTGTAATATCACAACAGAACCAATTGTGCAAAAACATACATAATAAAAATTGCAGAGCTAAATAAATGAAGTTCAAAGTTAATCATTAAAAAATAGTCCATATAGTGCTTGAACACTAAAGTGCATAGTGACAAATGAAAAAAAAGTCAATTGAAGTAATATCCAAAGAAATGTGATTGTTTAGATGAATATCCACCTGAGCACCTCCACTGTGATAATAAACAGGACGTGAGCTTACCAGATCTCTAGACTCCAAGCTATAGGAGTCTAGACAAGTGTTCAAATAATGATAGAGCACTCAAGACGAATCTCTCAGTGGTTATGCAAGTGTATATATTCGTCAGCACACCATGGATCCTTGTCCAAAAGTTTCATTTATTGAAAAAAAATCACATCACAGCAAACTGCAACGTTTCGGAGCCGCGCAGGGCCCCTTCATCAGGCATGTGGTTAGACTGGAAAGAAAGGTAACATGGCTGGCCAAACAAATCCCTGGTGTTCCTCAGAAGTGACCAATAAGAAAGAAAAAAGGGGTTCACATAGTGTAAAATCGTACAAACTTTAATTTTGAGAAAAGAGAATAGTCAGTGGTTAAAATGGTAGTTTGCAGGATAAAAACGACTTGTATAAAAGCTCAATTGGCGTGGTTAGTTCAGACATAGACTACGTACTTCATGTTTCGTCATATGTGACATCAATGGGGACATGGAGTCTATGTCCACCACTAAGTCATTATATAGTGTCCAGGGCAGCTGTCTCCATTAAACTCCACGTGTATCAATATTGCTGCCATTCTACCAAGCCTCATTGGATGGGTGGGCACCTAGAAAGTCCTGATTTTTTGGTAAATTGTGCTTATTCGTTAACCACTTCAATACCAGGCACTTACCGTCCTTCCCGCCCAGATCAATTTTCAGCTTTCAGCACTGTTGCATTTTGAATGACAATTGCCCGGTCGTGCTACACTGTACCCAAACAAAATTGTTATTTTGTTCCCACAAATAGAGCTTACTTTTGGTGGTATTTGATCACCCCTGCAGGTTTTATTGTTTGCTTTACAAATAAAAAAAGTACGAAAATTTTGAAAAAAAATGTTTTAATTTGTTTCTGTCACAAAATGTTGTATATAAGTACATTTTTTCCTTCGCTGATGGGCACTGATGTGGCTACACTGATGGGCACTGATGAGGCTACACTGACGGGTACTGATGAGGCGGCACTGATTGGCACTGATGAGGTGGCACTGATGACTAGGCACATATATGCTGCACTGTTGGGCACTGATAGGCGGCACTGATAAGCAGCACTGACGGGCACTGATAGGTGGCACTGATATGCAGCACTGATGGGCACTCATAGGTGGCACTGATGGGCACTCATAGGTGGCACTGGGCACTGATAGGTGGCACTGATAGGTGGCACTGGTGGGTGGCACTGATGGGTGGCACTGATAGGTGGCACTGGTGGGCACTGGTACATGGCACTGCATATAGCACTGTTAGTGATAGCACTAGCAGGCATCACATATGTGCACAGTGCAATCCCTGCAGTGCACTATATGCCCTTACCTGGTGTTCTAGTGTGGGCTCCCAGGTGGTCCTTGGTGGCCTCCAGATTGTCTCCTTGGTGGTCCATGGGCAGCCTCCTTATGGTGTCCCTGGGGGGAGCTCCCTGGTGGTCCTGGGCGGGCTCCCTGGTGGTCCAGTGTGGCGATCCTGAGCGGGGCTGCACTGATAAACGTTCAGTGCAGACCTCCCTGTCAGGAGAGGAGCCGAGCGGCTCTCCAATATTGAAGTCTGCAGACCGGAGACTGACCCACAGCACCACTGATTGCCGCGATGCGTGCGATCGAGGGTTATCCTGAGGATATCACTAGACGTCCAGTCAGGATAACAGAGCCACCACCTGACCTTCAATTGTCAATAGGCCAAGCGGGAAGTGGTTAAATAAAAAGCTAAGATGGTGCCCTTTAAGCAACCAAAGCAGTACATGGTAGATGTACATCATGACTTTTTCTTTCTGATGAAGGGCTTGTCAAATACTGTCTCTGTGTTTTTAGATTTTTACCTTTTTCTGTGAATGAGTAGGGGTAAGTTGCCCCGCACATTGAGGGCATATGACCTGGTTTGGTTTAGGAGGGAGGCCACACACTCATCCCTTCCCTTTCCTGAATTGGCATGCTGCATGCTCAGAAAAGGGTGCGGTATGAATTTTGGAGAGGGAACTTATACTTTTTTGTTGATTTATGCATGGAACCTGGTATAAATTGGTTGGAACCTCGTGCTTTTTTTTTTGTATGGGGGGGGGGGCCCATTATAGATGAAGGAAATTCCCATCCATTTGTTTACAAACAGAATAAAGTGGCTGAGAACTGTTAGTTTGTTGGAAATTCAAATCTGAGGTCCAGGTTTACTTTAACTTTGATTTGTTTGTTTGGGCCAAGCTGACCCAAGCAAACTATTTCCTTCACTAACATATGTGCCAGCTGGGTGCTGTATAAACTGTATGTACAGTATCTCACAAAAGTGAGTACACACCTCACATTTTTGTAAATATTTTATTATATCTTTTCATGTGACAACACTGAAGAAGTGACACTTTGCTACAATGTAAAGTAGTGAGTGTACAGCTTGTATAACAGTGTAAATGTGCTGTCCTCTCAAAATAACCCAACACACACCCATTAATGTCTAAACCGCTGGCAACAAAAGTGAGTACACTCCTAAGTGAAAATGTCCAGATTGGGCCCAAAGTGTCAATATTTTGTGTGACCGCCATGATTTCCAGCACTGCCTTAACTCTCTTGGGCATGGAGTTCACCAGAGCTTCACAGGTTGCCACTGGAGTCCTCTTCCACTCCTCCATGAAGGCATCACGTAGCTGGTGGGTGTTAGAAGCCTTGCGCTCCTATATCTTTCATTTGAGGATGCCCCACAAATGCGCAATAGGGTTTAGGTCTGAAGACATGCTTGACCAGTCCATCACCTTTACCCTCAGCTTCTTTAGCAAGGCAGTGGTCGTCTTGGGGATGTGTTTGGGGTAGTTATCATCATGGAATACTGCCCTGCGGCCCAGTCTCTGAAGGGAGGGGTTCATGCTCTGCTTCAGTATGTCACGGTACATATTGGCATTCATGGTTCCCTCAATGAACTGTAGCTTCCCAGTTCCAGCAGCACTCATGCAGCCCCATACCGTGCCACTCCCACCACCACGCTTGACTGTAGGCAAGACACACTTGTCTTTGTACTCCTCACCTGATTGTCGCCACACATGCTTGACATCATCTGAATCGAATACGTCTATCTTGGTCTCATCAGACCACAGGACATGGTTCCAGTAATCCATGTCCTTAATCTGCTTGTTTTCAGAAAACTTTTTGCAGGCTTTCTTGTGCATCATCTTTAGAAAAGGCTTCCTTCTGGGATAGCCATGCAGACCAATTTGATGCACTGTGCGGCGTATGGTCTGGGCACTGACAAGCTGACCCCCCACCCCTTCACCCCTTCAACCTCTGCAGCAATGCCGGCAGCACTCATATGTCTATTTTCCAAAGACAACCTCAGGATATGATGCTGAGCACATGCACTCAACCCATTTGGTCAACCTGTACTGTTAAACCTCTGTATGGTCTTGGCCACCGTGCTGCAGCTCAGTGTCAAGGTCTTGGCAATCTTATAGCCTAGGCCAGTGATGGCTAACCTTGGCACTCCAGATGTTTTGGAACTACAGTTCCCATGATGCTCATGCACTTTGCAGTGTAGTTGAGCATCATGGGAAATGTAGTTCCAAAACATCTGGGGTGCCAAGGTTCGCCATCACTGGCCTAGGCCATCTTCATGTAGAGTAACAATTCTTTTTTCAGATCCTCAGAGAGTTCTTTGCCATGAGGTGCCATGTTGAACTTCTAGTGACCAGTATGAGAGAGTGAGAGTGATAACACCAAATTTAACGCACCCGTTCCCCATTCACACCTGAGACCGCGTAACACTAACGAGTCACATGACACCGGGGAGGGAAAATGGTTAATTGGACCAAATTTGGAAATTTTCACTTAGGGGTGTACTCACTTTTGTTGCCAGCGGTTTAGACATTAATGGCTTTGTGTTGAGTTATTTTGAGAGATCAGCAAATTTACACTGTTATACAAGCTCTACACGCACTACTTTACATTGTAGAAAAGTGAAATTTCTTCAGTGTTGTCATATGAAAACATATAATAAAATATTTACAAAAATGTGAGGCGTGTACTCACTTTTGTGAGATATTGTAGCCTAAGCTCCATACAGTATACAGCACTATGTTCCAGATGTAAGACAAGACCTTCCTGCCTCATACCCAGAACAAAATAGCATTGGTCTGAGCACCACTCAGCCATTCATAGGCAGCTTTGCATTCTATCAGGGAATACAATGTTTCCTCTGATTGGCTGCGTTGGAGGGGTGGGCTGATGACATTACAATCTCCAGCTCAGTCAATCAGAGGAAGCTTTGTATTCATTGATAGTGTTCAAAGCTGCCTATGAATGGCTGAGCGCCACTCAGGCCGACACTGTTTTGTTTTGGTTGTGAGACAGGAAGATCTACATACTGTTTATACAGCACACTTAGTGGGTACACATGATAGTGAAGGAAATAGTTTGTTTTGGCCAGCTTGGCCCAAATGATCTATTTAAAGTGAACGTAAACCTGGACATCAGCTTTAAACACGCTTTTTTTTTATTGTAAATGTCACTGTTGCTGTAGTAGGTTGTATACAGTGCACAGATGTGCCAATTCACAGACAGGGCCAGACACTGCATAGGCCAATTCATGCATGTGCATTACCAGTCATGCTGCAACACACATAGAACAGTGTTAATCCAACCCAGCAGTGTTGATGTGTGGCCAAAATATTTTCATACAGAGAAGTTTCTGTCCAAATTCAATCAGATGAGTAGACTGTCATCCAATGCCTATAGAGACTGAACCATTGCCCTGGAAGAACAATGTGCAAATTTAGTATCCTGACACCTCACCTAGACATATTTGCTCCAAGTCAATGACTCATCCAGCAGTAAGAAATGGACAAGACTGGCAGCCGCAGAACATGTACATTCGAAAATAAGTCAGCAATATTAATCTCTACAGTATATTCTTATCCCAGTAGATTCACTTTAAGCTAGTACTATGCTGAAAATCTTCTGGCATATTTAGGCACTATAAAAAAAATGTGTACTTTACTTAGTAGAAATAGCATTTCTTTTAGATGGTTATCCTGGAATTCTCCCAGAATTGGATGAAATTGTCAACCTATTTATACTATGGTGGAGTGAAGGGGGGGTGGTCAGGGCCAGATTAAGAGCATCATGGGCGTGGTGCTAAGGATTTTGGTGGGCCTTTCATGCTCCCAACATTGTGGGAACAGTTTGGGGATGGCCCCTTCCTGTTCCAACATGACTGCACACCAGTGCACAAAGCAAGGTCCATAAAGACATGGATGAACAAGTTTGGGGTGGAGGAACTTAACTGTCCTGCACAGAGTCCTGACATCAACCCAATAGAACACCTTTTGGATGAATTGGAGCGGAGACTGTGAGCCAGGCCTTCTCATCCACCTCAGTGCCTGACCTCACTGTACTCGCATGTGCCGACGTGCCGTTTCTTGACTGAGATCGTGCCATGATTGGCAACTCCTGTGCGCATGCACGGGAATGACGCCACGCAGCTCCGGCCTGTCACAGAGCTGGAGATCGCGGCCCCGGAAGAGGGGTGAAGATGGATACGGCCTGGAGCGGGGACATCGCAGGCTCCAGTGCAGGTAAGTGACACATAATAGACTAGTATGCGATGCATTCTAGCCTATTATGCTTTTAAATTGCAGGGTAACAAAGAGTAACAAAGAGGAAGTAAAACCCATCAGAGTTTACTTCCTCTTTAAAATCATTTGGAAAGAATAAAAATAAAACAAATGGGATTCTTTTTTAAATTTCCATAAGCAATGGTATTGTTTTTGGTTTGTAAAGACACCTGTGTGAGTTTGGGGAAATATTTTTGTGCGCTAGATATCAACAAGTGAAAGTGACAGAGAAAAAATAAAATTGTATCAAAACATGAAAAGACTGAACATTCTACCAATCTTAAAAACAAAATAGATTATCAAAATTGCAACATTGTTGGAAGGACAATTTCTTTGAGAGAAAGATACATTTCATCTCAACATGAAAAGGATTTCTTTGGGGAAGTTACAATTGTATTAGAATGAATGGCTGAACATTGCATTGGGTTGCATTGCTCCAACTTTTACTCCCAAAAAACTCTTACAGCTATAATTTTGATATTTACTATAGCACCCTGTAATTACTCCATGGATGGTCGCACTCAGCTGTGCTCTGCACCTAGGAGTAAATAGATGGGGAATTTATCTCTTCTCAGACTTTTTAAGATATTTCAGTGTAGAAATCACTTTTTCACACAGTTTAAAAGCAGATTATCTTTAAACAATATCCCACAAATTTTAGTACAATTTAGGTGATTATATCATGCGCTAAACATTATTTCCATGTGCACATCACCAGGTCTTAACTGGAGTAAGGATTTGGGTGCTATCTGTTGCCTGGGCGCTATAGCGAATACCGTTTTGGTGCTATTTAGTGCCATTTGCTGTATTTTGCACTATGGGGGTGAAAGCTGTGGGGAAGGAACAAGACTCAGCCTCTATGCTGTGCTACACTGCACCCTGTGGAACTCAGCTGCCGCCTTTGATTTACATAACAATAGCACCTGCCGACTGCCCGCAATTTACATAACAATAGCGCCTGCCGCTCGCGATTTACATAACAATGGCGTATACACACAGAGATAAACAGCATTAATGACTCACTGGCATGGGCCTATTTTGAAGTAGGGGCCTGGAGCTGCAGCTCCAATAGTTAATCCGGCCCTGGAGGTGGTTGAAAAAACAACTTTCCCTTTAACACCTACTCATCTAATGCTGTATATCTAATGTTAATATATACTCAGCTTGGTACAGTATATACAATAAATCATAATCAATGTTTGTCATAATGTTTTATATATTAACTTATATAATATTACAATGTAGAATGTAACTGTCAGTCTGTTATTATAGTCTATGCAATTTAATGATTCACTCCTTTGTAGTTACAATTGTGGTTACTACACTTAGTAATTAATGCTGACATATTCTTTCATGTGTTGTACTGAACATATTTTTTTCCTTTACTTCCTTTGCTACTTACAATGTTAAGGAATTGTCTGACAGCTATTTTACTTTTTCGTGTTAGGTAAAAAGTATTAAAAAACAAGATATAAATATAAAGAAACAAAAAGTGCTGCATTATAAATGTTACTGTGCACGGAATACAGATTAAATGTTGATCACTGTAGATTTTATCCTGATGATGGATTGCTTATTCAGCCAAAATATTGATGAGAATAATTTCATATATTCACAATACTAGATATTGTGTGATACTGATCCTGCCATATCTACTTATTAGGTGGAAATAAAATAAAAAAAACAATCTAGTGTGTCTGTTTGCCTCTGAATTAAAATGCATTTAATAAATATACATTTTGTTTGTTTGGATTTACAACTGTATTTTGCTCAAACCATAATTTTGAAGTACTTACACTGTCCACAAGAGGGAGATCATTACAAAGTACTGCAGACTGGTATAATAAATGTAGAATAGGTAAAAGTGTTTGTTAACTGTCTTATTTAGGCATATCATTTAATAACCAATTAAAGTAGATAAATTAATTATTTATATAAATATGGTATTATGTTAAAATTTGCACTATTTTAAATGTAAAGTGTTTGCAAGGAAAATAAACACAATTTGGTTCAGTAATTCACTTTTTGTGAAGTAGTTTGATCTTGTGGTGCTGATAGGCTTAACTCTCATATTTTGGGCTGAGGTTTGGGAGATAGGCCCCTTTCACACGGACAGAGAGAATTTAGCTTTTAGCTGCAGATAGATGAAGTTATCTACCGAAGCTATACTCTGACAATGCTTCCCTATGGCCCCATTCACACTCTGCATTTAGCAATGGTTTTGTTACAGACGATTTTGTGCGATTAGAAAAAATGGATTTGAATGCGTCCAGGAATGATGTAGCGCAGCTATCTGCACATAACTGCAGGTAAAAGCAGTGCACTGTGTCACCTGCGGATAGCAGCGGCAACAAGCAAAGAAAATCAACAGGAAGCACATTAGAAATGTCAAGAATGTTCCACTGCAGCTAAACGCAAATGCACATAAACGCAGCTAAATGCAATGTACAACTGCAAGTAATAGTTGTGCCTGGAGTCTTGGAAGTTCAAAATAACAAAACATGCTTTTAACAACGGCAGAACAGCCGTCCGTGTGAAAGGGGCCTTAGACTAGGGATAAAGACTAGGGATGGCCCGAACGACTCCCTGTTTGGTTCACACCAGAACTTTCGAACATCGAGAAAGGTCAGAACCGAATAAGGAACCCCATTAAAGTCTATGGGATCCAAATGTGGAAAAATCGAAAGTGCCCATTTTGAAGGCTTATATGCAAGTAATTGGGCCTACAATGGTTATGGGGGCCCAGGTACTGCTTTGGGGACATGTATCAATGAAAAACAAAGTTTGTAAAAAAAGTCATTTTTAAATGAGCAGTGATTTATTGAATGCTTAAAGTGAAAGCATAAAAATGAAAAATTTGTTTAACCACTTACAGTGTGACAACGGCAAAGTGGCTCGTTATCGCAAACCATCGTCACCCGACGGCGGCCGCAATAACTAGCATTGTGAGCGCGCGTGCGCTGACGGAGGCGCGATCACACGCTCACTGTGTTCCGGGGGGGCCAGAGAGTGGGTAGGGTGGACTCGATCTCTGCCGGCTACCCGCAATGCCCCCCCCTCCCCGCAGTGAAAGAACGGAGGTCCATGTATGTAAACACGGGTCTCCATTCTGACAGAGGGGGAAGGGCTGTGATCACAGGCTTCCGGTATATGGAAGCCGTGATCACTTCCCTCCCCTGCCAGCCCTGCCCCCATACAGTTAGAAAACACTGAGGGAACACAGTTAACCCTTAGACCGCCCCCTGCAGGTTAACCCCTTCACTGCCAGTGGCATTTACATAGAAATCAGTGCATTTTTATAGCACTGATCACTGTATAAATGCCAATGGTCCCAAAAAAAGTGTCAAAATGGTCTGGCATGTCTGCTGCAATATCGCAGTGCCGCTAAAAATCGCAGATCGCCACCATTACTAGTAAAAAATAAAAAAAAAAAAACCCCAGAAAAGAATTCTCATCATTCATAAACCCGGCAACTTTTGCGCAAACCAATCAATAAATGCCGATTGCAATTTTTTTTTTACCAAAAATATGAGGAAGAATATAAATCGGCCAAAACTGATGAAAAAAATGTTTTTTTTTATATTTTCTTTGGATTTGTATTTTAGCAAAAAGTAAGAAAAATATTTTTTTTTTTGCCAAATTGTTGCTCTTTTTTTGTTTATAGCGGCGGTCAAAAATGACGCAGAGATGATGAAATACCACCAAACGAAAGCTCTAATTGTGGGGAAAAAGGGATGCAAATTTTGTTTGGGTATAACATCGCACGACCGCGAAATTGTCAGTTAAAGCGACTCAGTGCCGAATCGCAAAAAGGGCTTTGGTCCTAAAGTGTGAAATCCTTCCGGGGCTAAAGTGGTTAAATATAGGGCCTGGGGGGTCCACTCAATCTACCTGTAAAATGGCATATCTGTACCATGCATAGAATATGCTGCAGCAATAATTGCATTTATATTCCTTTTTTTTGTAAGCAACATCTTGGGGAGCCAGTCTGTATGATGAGGCCACAATGTTGTGCACTGGGAACAAGATTAGAGATTTTTTGGATAAAATCTGGTGTCTCTTCCACAGACTTTGCATATAATTAACGGGTGTGGAAAAATTGGGCTTTGGATGTCAGTGGTGCCTTCACACTGTAACCCTACAAGAGGTACTCTTGATGAAAGCAAGAATTGGACTTGCTGTAAAAAAACTTAATTTGGAGTGCGCATGTGTGGGACTTTGGACAGGATGCCCTAGCTCGGAGCTCCGTATAGCCCTGACCTTCGAAGAGCTCCACGGCCAAAATACAGCGGCTCCCTGGGACTGAAACACCCAACTGATCAGCAGGGACAGTGGTGGCCCTCATTCCATGCATGGAGAATGGCAAAAAAAGGAGGTAAACCGGCAGCTTCTCTTCCCCACACAGACACCTGGGGAATCCAAGATAGCGGCCGCAACGCTGCCATGCGGAGAGCTAGAGGAGGACATAGCAGACATTATTGCTGACCCATCTGGCACAGGCTAGGAGGATTCAGCACCCCCAACGACACCTCACAATCAATATTTGGGCAACATTATGTCCCCAGCATCCACAGAGTCGCTGCTGGGGAGGGCCATGGGAAATCTTACACACTCCCCAATAGATCAAAGTCCCTTGGGCCTAGTGACTGACCATGAAGCCTCTCCCAGACCCCAACACCAAATACCTGATATGGGACAACTACTTAATCAATTTTCTGAAATGCTTGCAGCGGGATTAGCGCAAAATGCAGCTCAGATAACGTCAACATTTAAAGTGGGCTTAAACAATCTGGGATCCCGTATTGATGCAATAGAACAGGCAGTTGATAACACAGTTGCCAGGATTAACCAAAACACATCATGCATACAAACACTTCAGGATAAACTAGGCACTGCTCTCTCCAAAATAGATGAGCTGGAAAATTGAAGTAGAAGGTATAACTTCCAAATCAGGGGATTACCTGAATCAGTTGTGGACATCCAGAATGCTGTTAAATCATTCATTAAAGACATCCTGCCTGACACCCCAGCTCATAGACTTGAGCTTGATTGAGCCCATAGAGCTTTACAACCCCTCTGTCAAGATGGACTGCCTAGAGACGTTATAGTAAAGCCTTATTATTATGCCACGAAAGAGGATGTAGTGAAAAAATCAAACGCAGGAAATCTGTTAATCCACGGACATCCCATACAAGTGTTTGCGGACCTTTCCCCAACCACATTCCAAAAAAGAAGATCTCTCAAACCACTTTTGGTGAATCTTTCGCAAAAAATGGTGAAGTATTGGTGGTCATTCCTGTTCCATTTGCAATTCACTTTCAAGAATAAGACTCATGGTTTCGCAAACTTTCAAGAAGGTGAACGTATTCTTTCACAGCTGAGCCTCATCAGAATCAGGAACCTTCTG
Source organism: Glandirana rugosa (assembly GCA_018402905.1). Classification (NCBI taxonomy): domain Eukaryota; kingdom Metazoa; phylum Chordata; class Amphibia; order Anura; family Ranidae; genus Glandirana; species Glandirana rugosa. Next base: position 1,771,492 of record BLSH010255450.1, read on the forward strand.
TTCCCTTGTCCTCAGACCCCCATCAGAGTTCTTCGAAAAGACCTCCACCGGGCAGTCCCATTACCCCACTCTGGAATAAACAACAACTTAAGAGACAAGACTCCAAACCTCCACACTGAAATCACCCAAAGCCTCTGATTTTTATAAATCTTTGGAACCTATACTTAATCGGGCTAACGACCTTCTCATTGACCTTTTGACCCAGTCAAAAGACTTACTAGGAACTTGAACCACCCTCCCTTTAAATGCTCACCCATAATGGTTGTTTTTGGGTGTAGTTTCAGTTTTACATGTGAACATTTATCTATTTGGAGGATGTAGTGGTTCTCAGACTCTTATTTTAATTTTGCCATACAGGAAAAAGGGGTCTCTTACAAATCCTTTACAGGAAATGTGAACTTAATCAAGCACCCCCTCCTCCCTCATGGACTACAATGGATCTAAGGGCCATTTAAGTTGCATGTTAATTAAAAAGACTGCCTGGACTCTGGTGCTATAGGTCCAGACACACACAACCCCTTTAACCATCTAATATGGGTGGCCTTTCCCCTTTTCTTTGTTTTTTTTTGTTTCAGTTATGGGATATTAGAGTTATAATCACAGGCCGGGAGACCTCCTTGGTCAGGGCGGAACTACATGCTCCTCCTCCTGCTGTTACTAGAGGACTTTCACCCCTGGTGACATCGGGACTGCAACCTTCAGGGTTGTGATATTGGTTGATCTCTTGTTCAGAGATCTGGAGAGGGCTTAGGCCGGTCCAGGCCCCTTCCCCGAGGTACCAGACCCTCTCACGGTTCTGTTACCTCTTTAAGCATATAGATAGAATACTTAAGCAGTATTTTTTTCCTCTTTTTCTATTTTTGCTTCTTCTTTTTCTCTTTCGTGTAAAATCTAACATCTAATCCTTTTCCATTTCTCCTAGACCATTTCTCCACAGATGTTCGGGCGTACTTCCCCACTCCCTTGGCACACAGAAGACCAGACACCAGAGCTCCTCATCCATCTTGAGACCTTCTGTCCGGGCACTGGAGTAGGTGTGTTTTTTAGAGCGATGGTTTCTCCCCCTCATGTCCATGGCTGACCCGACTCATAGAAAAGATTGGGATCCCACAATACACAAGGCCTAAATTCGCCATCGAAAAGACGTAAAGCATTGCAGAGTTATCACACACAGAATGTAGACATACTGTTACTTCAAGAAACCCATTTCCCTAAAAGTTATAATCCTATATTCCTCCATCAGAAATACCCACAATTTTATTCAGCTAACGCTGACACAAAGCAAAGAGAGGGGGCTATCCTCTTTTCTAAAAATGTACCATTTATTAGCACTCAGACGATAAAAGATAAGGAAGGACACTATATTTTAGTTAAAGGAGACATGAGGTCACAAATACTCCTTTGTTTCATATTATACACCTAACCAAGGTCAAGCATTATTCTTCTCTACCATGCTTAAAGCCCTCTCCCCACAACTAGAAGGCAGGATTGTGCTAGGAGAGGACTCTAACATTGCATTCGACTCCATGCTGGACAAAACCTCCTCGGGAATGCCCTGCTGCAAAAGGCCTCCTAAACAGAGTCTTAAGATAGCCAGGCTTATACATTCTCTGGGGTTGGTAGATATTTGGAGAGAGATGAACCCCACTACTAAGGATTACACACACTTTTGGGCCCCTCACAACACTTTTGCAAGAAGTGACCTTATATTTATCCCTACCTGCAACATTAATAAGATAACTCAAGCAACAGCCCGAGACATACCATGGTCAGACCATTCAATGGTCCTAATTAGAGTTGATCGAACCCGTGGAGGTTCGGGTTCAGTGGGTTTGGCCGAACTTTGGAAAAAAGTCTGGGTTCATTACGAAACTTGACCCGAACTTTACCCCGAATCCCATTGAATTCAATGGGGACCCGAACTTTTTGGCACAAAAATGACTGTAAAAGAGTCCTGGAAAGTGCTAGAGGGCTGCAAAATGATTTTAGAACAATAATCTGTCCCTTACAGCAACAGCAGGAACCTCACTCTATAGAACTAGAAGATGATTTTAGAACAATGATCTGTCCCTCTAAGCAGTAGACTCTACCTAGTCCAGTCAGATCTTTCTGTAATGCAGGATGAGATCTGCAATCTGTCCCTAAAAGCAGTAGTAGTAGTAATCTCTACCTATCTATCTGCAATCTGTCCCTAAAAGCAGTAGTAGTAGTAATCTCTACCTATCTATCTATCTGCCATCTGTCCCTCACAGCACAGGCAGCATCCTCCCCCTACACTACCCAGAGAGCATGTGACATGCAGCACTGTGACTCCAGCCTCATATAGAGGCTGGGTCACATGATGCACTAGCCAATCACAGCCATGCCATTAGTAGGCATGGTTGTGATGGCTTCTAGGGAAAACCTGTGAAAAAAGCCCTGCAGCTATTCAACATGCGTGATCAAATACCCAAACCCAGAACCCGAACCCAAACTTTTTTAAAATGTCCGGGTTCGGGTCAAGGTCACGGACACCCCCTTTACAGTTCGGGTTCGCTCAACTCTAGTCCTAATAACAATGGATAAGACACCAACAACTAGTAGTCCTAGACCATAGCACCTTAACCACTTCCGGACCGCCGTACGTCGTTTGACGGCGGCCACTTTGAAGTGGGATACCGTTGTTATGGTAGCAGATAGCTACCATAACCCCGGTATCATTTTTTTCTGCAGGCGATTTCCTGCAAGATAAAAGTGATCTTAGTGGCGGATTCGCCGCGAGATCACTTTTATCAGCGGCGGGAGAGGTGCCCCCCCCCTCCCGCCGCTTTCCGGTCATCTCCGCCGCTTACCGGACCCGCCGGCAGCGGCGGAGATGATCGGGTCCTATCCCTGCAGTGTCCGTGTGCCGAGTGAGCGGCTGAAGCCGCTCACCCGGCTCCATAACAAGGCTGGGCGGAAGCGACGTCACAAGTCGCTTCCGCCCAATGCTCTTAAAGGGGACATTTTTTTTTTTCCCCTGCCACTTTTTTCAAAATTTTTTTTTTTTTTTTTATTGCATTTTAGTCCAAAAATGAGATCTGAGGTCTTTTTGACCCCAGATCTCAAATTTTGGAGGTCCTGGCATGCTTTTTTCTATTACAAGGAATGTTTACATTTCTTGTAATAGGAAAAAAAGTGATCAAAAATTTTTTTTATTTTTTCAAAAAAAATCGCGCTTTTAAGACCGCTGCGCAAATACAGTGTGACATAAAGTTTTGCAATGGCCGCCATTTTATTCTCTAGGGTCTTAGAAAAAAAAATATATCATGTTTGGGGGTTCTAAGTAATTTTATAGCAAAAAAACCTGTTTTTAGCTGATAACCTCCAAACTCCAAAATGAGGCTCGGTCATAAAGTGGTTAACTAATCATTGCTATCGAATCCGGTTCATTGCACTCTAATAGGGAAAGATCTTAAGGAATATTTCTCACTAAATGACACAGGTGACATTTCTCCATGCTTCTTATGGGGAGGACACAAGGCGGTCATTAGAGTTAACAATAATATAAGTAGGATCTAAACTCAAATGTGAACATCAAATGGACACATTAAAAAGGAATACCGACAAGCGAGTAAGAAGCACAAACAAAACCCCACAGCTGAATCTTTATCAAGATTGGATACAGTCAAACTCTCCCTCAATTTAGCCTTAACATCCTCGGCTGAAAAGCACATCAGATGGTCGAGTGGATGATCATAGGTCAATCTTAGAATCATCATTCTCGGAAGCTGAGGTCCTGAACGTTATTAAAGATCTAAAGACCAACTCAGCTCTTGGTCCGGACGGCCTCCCCAACGGCTACTACAAAACATTCTCGTCGATCCTCTCCCCTTACTTGGTCCGTCTTTTCAATACATTAAGAAAGGGTCAGACTTTGGATCCTTCCTTCAATCTAGCTTTCATATTAGTTATTCCCAAGTCAGGTAAAGATCCAAGTGAGGTAGGAAGTTACAGGCCGATCTCATTAATAAATAATGATTTAAAGATCATGACAAAAATCTTGTCTAACTGCTTAGCTTCATTTATAGGAAATTACATACATAAAGACCAGGTTGGCTTCATACCAGGCAGACAGGGACCAGACCAGGTGAGAAGGGCAATAGACATTATGTCCTTGATGGGCTCGAGATGGGATGGGGGTCCACCCCAGGAAGGCTATATATTATCTATAGACATCCACAAGGCATTCAATTCCATTTCATGGCAATATATGTTCGCAATAAGGAGAAAATGGGGATTTGGCCCCAAATTGTTAGGAGTCCTGGAAGCTCTATACTCCCATCCAAGTGCACGAGTGAGGTTCCAAGGTCAGTACTATAAAAATGAATCTTTTACCTCACATATTATATGTATTTCTGTCTCTACCTATCTCGATAACCAAAAAACAACTAGAATCCCTATAGATAGCAATTAATAATTTTATATGGGGAAGTAAAGGTCACTGGTTCTCCAAACACATACTATATAGACCTAAAAAGAAAGGAGGGCTAGGGTAGCCTAACCTCTGGTGGTACTACTAGGCGGCACAAATGGCCCAATTCTCTATAATATATTCCAAAGGCCCCAAATCAGGTTGGGTAGCAATAGAGAGGCAGGCTATCCCAAGACACACACCAGACTATCTTATTTGGTGTTCTCCAAAATCCCGTCCTTCGATTCTATATCCAACATTATCACACTCTATTGCCCTGTGCAACCAGATTAACAAACTAAAAAAAATCACCTCCTCCTGGCGTCCATTGTCCCATCTTTTTAACAATCCTCATTTCCCCCCAGGTGAAGATATTAAGACCTTCAGTTGGTGGCTCAACAAAGGCTTATTTCGAATTGGACATTTTTCAATAATAATGGGCCCCTCTCACACAAACACTGTGTAAACAAATTAGAGATGCCGCCTATCGAATCCTTACAATTATGCCAGATATCACATTATTTACACTCTTTATGGTCTGACAAATCCAAACCACTACTAGTCACACAGTATGAACAATGGTGTTCGCAAATAATGGACATGAGGGGGGGCATATCACTGATATATGTAGGCTTGGCTGAACCTATAGCAAAGACATCCTACATGCTCGGATGGGAAAGGGACCATGACGTGGAGTGGGACCTGGACACCTGGCATCATTAATTTTATTAGGAAATGAACAATGTATCATTAATGGAAGCAAATTTAAAAATCTTATCAAGATGGTATTTGGTGCCCACTAGACTAGCAAAAATGCATGCATCCACATCTCCTCTCTGTTTCAGAGATTGTGGACATCTGGGTACCATCTTACATATTTTGTGGGAGTGCCCCGGGATTAGAAAATTCTGGAATTCTATTTTCCATCTAATTCATAAAGTAACAGGTTTGGCTATCCACCAGAGCCCTTTGGTGGCACTTCTTAATCATAATATTCAGAAGATTCCTACGTGTTCCCAATCCCTTATTACATTTATACTGATAGGTGCAAAATTCACAATTACCAGGGTCTGGAAAACCACTTCTGTGTCATTTCAGCAGGCAAAACGAAAGATATTGTCACGTACCTGATGGTCGAGTCTGACTTATGCAGGGGACAACCTCTCTTACGGCCCTGGTTCAAGAACCCCTGGTAGTGTAGACAGGGAGCTCTGGAGCACAGGGGGGCACGAGGGCTGGACTTAGTCACCGGTGGTAGGTGAGGGTCCACTGGAACTCGTGCAGGCATAAGAATGGTGATGCAGGATGAGGTCAGTAACAGGCTGGCAGTGTGGTACAGATGGATCAGGCAGGTGTATCGTCAGATACAAGCAAGGTTGTCATCGTGTGGGCAGCAGAGGTACAAAGGGAGCAGGCAAAAGAGTAGTCGTAGACAGGCTGGGATCAGAGCAGGCAAATTGCAAACAAATTCCAAGAAAACCAGGGGTCGCAGGTACAGGAAGTCTCTAAGAGTAAATGCTGGGGTCACAGGATACAGGAACGCTGTAGAATGGACAGCACTGGTTGCAGGGTGCTGTCTACTTAAATGGCCATTTTGGCGCCAAAGCCGGGCATACGCCCGCGCGCACACGCTACGTGCGCCCGCGCACAGGCTTTTCAATGGCCACAGATGATACCTTACAGATATCATGGATAATGGCACAAGAAAAAGTTGCTAATACTATACAAGATACCATGGGTAAATTCAGGAACATTTGGGAACCTTGGGCTAAATATATGGGCATTGCCATATAGGATACGAATCTTAAGACTCACCTCTATAATCTTCTTCAGGCTGGGGGAGATCTGCCTGCACATCTTTACTCTTTCGACTCCCTTCCTTCCTCTCTTCCTCTTTCCCCTACTCTTCTCTAACATGGATAGAATCTTATCCCTATTTATCAGTACCTGTATCAACTGTTAAATTGAGATGATCTAGCTGGTGGGAGCTTCTCCGAACCTGACTCAATTTGCGGGCAGGGCACAATAGTTTCAGAGAATGGAACGGTCGCGGAAACAGCAGTCCAGTCACAGTAAGTTCCCATGGGGGTGGCCGGATTGCCCTTCTGCGATTCCTTGAATCAGGCATAATTGAGTAAAATGTTGGCTTTATTGTCACATATGGGGAACAATTAATGATCTCATTATGCTATTTTCATATAATTAATGATGTTTTCTTCCCAGAATATGTACGTTTCTCTTTGAGACTCTACGATTAGGCTTTAGTCATTTTTATAACTTTTGTCTCAAGCCAGAAGTCGAACTCACCAGCCTCTATAACCACAGAATACTTTTAATATCTGTAAGGACTGTACTGTTGGTTTGTATTGTACATGTTATACGGTACTTTTTGCATATGAATGTTGTATTTTTGCCAAAACTTTGAATAAATACTATTGAAATTGAATAAAAAATAAAACAAAATTTAATTTGATGCAGCTGTCAAACAGGTGTGGAAAAATTGGTCTTTGGGTATCAGTGCCACCTTCACACCGTAACCCTGTAAGAGGTTCTCTTGATGAAAGCAAGAATTGGCCTTGCTGTCAAAAAATTGCAATGATATGCACCTGTCAAACAGGTGCAGAAAATTGGTCTTTGGGTGTTAATTGTGCCCATGAAACCTACACCAAAAACATTCTTCCAGATGGAATCAAATCCTACAATGCTAGGCAGCCTAGAAGTCCTGAAGAGTTTTAAATCAGCGCCATCAGCATCAGGGGCTTCATAGCTGCTAATGATCCAGGACTGATTCATTTTGATAAAAATCAGATGGTCCATGGAGTCTGTGGACAGACGCATTCTATGACCAGTAACAAAACCTCTAACAGCACTTAATGCACACTGGATGCAGGGTAGCCCAGCAGCTCAATAGCATACTAAGCAAGTTCTGGCCAGTGGTCTATTCTCATGACCCAGTAAGCCAGTGGATTGTTGACTGGAAAGCTTTCCATCTCTGTTTTCGCAACTAGAAAATTGTCCACCATGTGATACAGACGTTGCCGATGGGATGTGTAAGCTGACAGCCCTGGGCGGCAAGGACTAGAAAAATGGAGAAATGCATCACTTAGGCGGCCGCCTTCTCCCCCTCCCCTCTCTTGACCAACAGAAGCCTCAAAATTACATTTTTCATGACACTGTAACCTACCAGAGTCGGGAAAAATGTTCAATAAACTCCTCTTTAAGGTGTCCTAGAGAGTTTTCATCTTCTGCACTCTGTGGGGATGAGTTCTGAGACTTTACCCTAGTAACGATGGTCAAGGAGCTTTGCCAATCAATAGTGATTCTTCTCCTTTATGCCACATATTCTTGGGTCCTTTTACAGGCTTTGAAGCATGAGGAAGCCCATGCACCACAAATTTGCGGAGGCATGAGAAGCAGACTCCTCTGGGTCACTGAGAATTACAGTATCTGGAACTGCCTCCTCCCAGCCACATACTATTCCCAAGGGTTCTGGGGATGGAAAACCATTGATTACTGTTTGTATGTCTTCCTCTGCTTCAATGCCTCCTCCTCTCTCTCCTCTTGTGTGTTCTGTGGCATAGGAACAATGGTGTCTGCATAAAGTGGGCCTTAAGGAAGTCCTTCTTTTCCTCCCGTTGCCCTGCCTCCATTGCCCTGTCCATAATGCCACGCAGAGTCTGCTCCAGCAGGAACACAACAGGGATTGTGTCCATGCTCACCATCCCTGTGGCCTCCTCAAATGGTGACAGTACAGTTCATGCATTCTTTATGAGCAGCCACTGGCATGGGGAAAAAAAGCCTGAGCCTGTGATTGTGCCATACTCACACAGGTACTCGTTGACGGCCCTCTGCTGCATGTGCAACAGCTGCAGCATTGCTAAAGTAGATTAAAGTAAACAGTTCCACCTGGTGGGCATGTCACAAATCAGGCAGATTATGGGCAGGTGGAATTCCTGCTGAATTTCAGCCAACTGAGCACTGGCTGTGTATGACCACCTGAAATGGCTACAGACTCTTTTGGCCTACTTTAGCAGATCTTTCAAACCTGGGTACCTATTTAGGAAATACTACACCACCAAATTGATGACATGTGCCAGGCATGACACATTAGTCAACTTTCGCTGTCTAAGGACGGACAAGAGGTTTGTACCATTATCGCACACCAGCATTCCTGGCTCCAGCTGGCATGGCCTGAACCACCTCTGGGCCTGGCTCTGTAGAGCTGCAAGAATTTCTTCTACACCAGCTGAAGCACTGCATGGCATCTTTTAGTCTGACTCATTGAATAGCCCTTTGAACGCTTAGGGGGTACTTGATGTTCATAGGGGAATTCAGCAGAGGAGGAGAAGGGGGTAGAGCTGACATATCTCGCATCATCACCAGCTGTTTAGAGACCTGGGGCACAACAAGCTGCAGCATGGAGCCCTCTCCTGCATCCTCCTGAGCTGCAAGCAGAGTTTCTCAGTGTGCTGTGAATGAAATATATTGTCCCTGCCCATGCTTGCTGGAAAACGTGTCAGCAGTAATGTGGACTTTGCGGCTGACTGCCTTGCCCAACGATGCCACCATATTGCCTTCTGTGTGATGATGGAGAGATGTAATGGCCTTATGTGAAAAGAAATAGCGACTGGGAACCTGCCATTGTGGTACAGCACATTCTGCAAATTCACAGAAGGGGGCAGAATCCACCAGACAGAAAGGCAGAAGTTGAAGAGCCAGCAGTTTGACAAGCTTGCATTTAGATGCTAGGCATGTGGGTGGCAAGGACTGTATTTTCTCTTTCCGATGCAGCAGATGTGCTGCATCGGACACCAGACCCCCACCCCCTGCTCCCCACCACCACCAGAACCACTACCCCTGCTACCCACTACCACCAGACCCCCACCCCCTGCTACCCACTACCACCAGACCCCATCGCCTGCTACCCACCGCCACCAGACCCCCACCCCCTGCTACCCACCACCAGACCCCCACCCCCTGCTACCCCTCGTCCCCCACCCCTAGACCACCAACACCCATCGTCCCCCACCCCCAGACCACCACCACCCATCGTCCCCCACCCCCAGACCACCACCCATCGTCCCC
>BLSH010255450.1:1791196-1803150 GCA_018402905.1 Glandirana rugosa
ATGACGTTCAAATTGTGGTGTATCTAGACACTCAATACCGTTCAAATTACGATATATCGAAACACGCAATGACGTTCAAATTACGGAATATCAAGTAACGTAATGACGTTCAAATTGCGGTATATGACATAAAGTAACGCAATGACGTTCAAATTGTGGTACATCAAGATACATAATGGCGTTCAAATTGCGGTACATCAAGATACGTAATGACGTTCAAATTGCGGTATATCAGGACACGTAATGACATTCAAATTACGGTATATAAATTAACGCAACGACGTTCAAATTGAGGTATATCAAGACACACAATGGTGTTAAACTTGCAGTAACGCAATGAAATACAGTATATGGCGTTAAACTTGCAGTAATGCAATGAACTATAAGGCATTAAACTTGCAGTAACGCACAAAGCTATATAGCATTAAACTTGCCATAACTCACAGATCTATGTGGTGTTAAACTTGCAGTAACACTATGAACTATATAGCATTAAACTTGCAGTAATGCACAGAACTATATGGCGTTAAACTTGCAGTAACACTATGAACTATATGGCATTAAACTTGCAGTAACGCACAGAACTATATGGCATTAAACTTGTAATAATGAACAGAACTATATGGCGTGAAACTTGCAGTAACACATAGAACTATATGGCGTTAAACTTGCAGTAATGCACAGAACTATATTGCGCTAAACTTGCAGTAACGCAATGAAAAATATGGCATTAAACTTGCAGTAACACAATGAAATATATGACTTTAAACTTGCAGTAATGCACAGAACTATATGGTATTAAACGTGCAGTAATGCACAGAACTATATGGCGTTAAACTTGCAGTAACACACAGAACTTTATTGAGTTAAACTTGCAGTAACGCAATGAAATATATAGCGTTAAACATGCAGTAACACAGTGAAATATATTACGTTACACTTGCAGTAATGCACAGAACTCTATGGGGTTAAACTTGCAGTAACGTAAATAACTATATGTTATTAAACGTGCAGTAACGCACAGAACTATATGCCGCTAAACTTGGAGTAATGCACAGAACTATATGGCGCTAAACTTGAAGTAATGCACAGAACTATATGGCGTTAAACTTGCAGTAGCACAATGAACTATACTGCATTAAACTTGCAGTAACACACAGAACTATATGGCATTAAACTTGCAATAATGCAATGAAATATATGGTGCTAAACTTGCAGAAATGCACAGAACTATATGGCGTTAAACTTGCAGTAACGCAATGAATTATATGGTGTTAAAGTTGCAATAACGCAAAGAACTATGTGGTGTTAAACTTGCAGTATTGCACAGCATTATATGACATTAAATTTGCAGTAACGCAATAATATATATCTGAATTGTCCCTATATGCTTACTAATGTAAAGATGAATGGTGGTCAATACACTACAATCACACTATCTGAGCTGTCCTTAGCTGCACACTAATGCAAAGATGAATGATGGTCACAAAACTCACACTGACTATCCCTAGATTGATACTAAACTAATATTCTACACTGACAATAGAATCACAATAGCACACTATAGCACACTAACTGTCTAATAGCACTGAATAGAGCCCTGTTCTATCTCTCTCCATGCTGATATCACACTGAAAATGGCCACTATTGAAAGAATACATTTATAGTGTGGGCAAGGAGCAATGAGCCATTTGACAGTGTCCAATCATGGCTCTGACAGTGCTCTGTGCCCTGATTGGGTGAAGCTTTCACTGCTTCAGCCAATCAGGGCTTTCAATGCGGCACAGTGCATTGTGGTCATTCTGCGGGCCGACCAAATGGTCTAATGCCCTAACAATTCAGTTGTTCAGTGAACAGGCGAACAGCCAATGCTCGGCCTGAACTCATGCTCGGGCTGAGCCTTTCACCCAACCCTAATAGAGACAAGGTTATGGTTATGTTTAAGGAGTTAAGAGTTAGGTTAAACTTTAGGGTAAAGTTCAGTGTTAAAGTGAAACTAGACTCTAGTTTAAAAGAAATAATTTTCAAGTATGTATTCTTAACTCAGAAAAGTACCTTACATTGCTCTCAGCCTCCTCCAAATCTTCAATTCATTTTTTAGCTTCTGTGAACCGACTTCCTGTTAGAGGGTGGCTACATTTTCCTCCATAGTCCTATAGTCCCAATGTATGTATGAACATAGCTTGCTCCTGAGATAAACTAGGGACAATGGGCTATGTGATTTGTAGTGTGCATAGAGCAGTGCACATGACAACAACTAATTTGCACTGCTTATTCTACACAAACAGAAGTGATAGGGAAAAGGAGAAGTTTGGGCATTCGTAGGGGATGTTACAAGGTAGCAGTAAAAAAAACACTAAAAAACAATATCATGAAAAAGTGGTTACAGTAGCATCAAGTAGTGAATGTGTGTGGAATATTTTTGGATAATAAGGATATTGTTATTGTCACTTCAAGGGTTCATTTTTAAGGTTAGCTAAGAGTTGGTTTGGGTACAGCTCAAGGGTCAGTCCACTTAAAGGTAATACATTACTCAAAGGTGGATCCTAATAGGCTGCATCAGCCACTGGCTTATTACACATCTTGGTTATGCAAATAGTGAGCTATACCTACCATGGTTCTTGAATCCTTCTGTACTTGTTGTACATGAAAAATTCAGGGGTGTCTCATAAACATAAAACGTCTTCATTTTATTCAAGGCAGAAAAAAATAGTAACTACTGCTGGAAACATAAATGGCTTAACACCAGCAACAAGAAAACAACAAAACTCCACTTATTCAGCACAAATGAAACATAACCAGGTATCAGTTGCATAGGGGGTTTACCCACTGGCAGCACGGTCCCAAATGAACCGTTCTTAGCAGCTTCCAGCCAACTTTCAGCACTCCTCTCTAAACTCCTACTACTCCCCACTTGCACTAGGAGTATCCTGTTTATTCAGTGCTGTTTCCTGCAGGTAAGCTTAACTCTTTCATGCCAAGACTCCCCATAATTAGGGCTAGAGGTTCTTTCCCAGTCCTTTCCTTTATAATTACATTGTCCCAGAACCTCTCACCCTGCACAGGTGACAACCTCTGAGTACACCAACCCCCCCCCCAAAGGGATCACAACTAGATTTGAGCGAACCCGAACTGTAAAGTTTGGGTTCGTACTGAACTTTAGAGTGTCCGTGTCCCGAACCCGGACATTTGAGAAAAAGTCCGGGTTCGGGTATTTTTTCGCCACTGTTGAATAGCTGCAGGGCAGCCAATCAACAAGTGTTTCACTCGTTTGCCCTTAGAAGCCATACTAATGGCATGGCTGTGATTGGCCAGTGCATCATGTGACCCAGCCTCTATATAAGCTGGAGTCACGTAGTGCTGCATGTCACATCATCTCATACTAGTGTAGGGAGAGGATGCTGCTGCTGCTGTGAGGGACAGATTAGCTTTAGAAAATCATCTCATACTAGTGTAGGGAGATGATGCTGCTGCTGTTGTGAGGGACAGATTAGCTTTAGAAAATCTGTTAAAAACAGAGATTTTTTGTTTGCTAGAGTACATTTTGTTTGCTAAGCAAAGTGCCTCATATAAAACCTAAGCAAATGTTTCTGTTTGCTAGGTGGGCGTTTGCAGCCATTTTTGCAAGTGCAGTGCACTTGCAACTGCTTGTGTGTCAGGCACACTACTTTAATTGTGTTCTGTTAGTTCAGCTGGCAACATTTTGGCATATTTAAATACTGCTTTTACATTTCAGTTAGACAAATTAAAATGCTTTATTTTTTTTGTGCAAAATATTACATTTGCAGCCAGCGGGGCATTTCTTGCACGAAATTAAAAAGTGCGTCTACATTGCTGGTTTAAAAAAAAATATTCTAAATACTACATTTGCGGCCAGCGGTGCATTTCTTGCACAAAAATAAAAAGTGTGTCTACATTGCTGGTTTAAAAAAAATATATTCTAAATACTACATTTGTAGCCAGCGGTGCATTTCTTGCTCAAAAATAAAAAGTGTGTCTACATTGCTGGTTTAAAAAAAAAATTCTAAATACTACATTTGCGGCCAGCGGTGCATTTCTTGCACAAAAATAAAAAGTGTGTCTACATTGCTGGTTTAACCACTTCAGCCCCGGAAGGATTTCACACTTTAGGACCAGAGCACTTTTTGCGATTCGGCACTGTGTCGTTTTAACTGACAATTGCGCGGTCGTGCGACGTTGTACCCAAACAAAATTTGTGTCCTTTTTTTCCCACAAATAGAGCTTTCTTTTGGTGGTATTTGATCATCACTGCGTCATTTCTGATCGCCGCTATAAACAAAAGAAGAGCGACAATTTTGCAAAAAAAAACAAATTTCTTACTTTTTGCTAAAATACAAATACAAAAAAAATACAAAAAAAATTTTTTTTCAACAGTTTTGGCTGATTTATATTCTTCCTCATATTTGTGATAAAAAAAATTGCAATCTGCGTTTATTGATTGGTTTGCGCAAAAGGGGCCACGTTTACGGATGATGAGAATTCATTTCTGGAGTTTTTTTTTTTTACTAGTAATGGCGGTGATCTGCGATTTTTTAGTGGTACTGCGATATTGGGGCAGACATGTCAGACCATTTTGACACTTTTTTAGGACCATTGGCATTTATAAAGCGATCAGTGCTATAAAAACGCACTGATTACTGTGTAAATGCCATTGGCAGTGAAGGGGTTAACCTGCAGGGGGCGCTCTAAGGGGTAACTGTGTTCCCTGGGCGTGTTCTAACTGTATGTGGGCTGCCCTAGCAGGGGAAGGGAAGTGATCACAGCTTCCTTGTAGAGGAAGGCTGTGATCACAGCCCTTCCCCCTCTCACAGAACGGAGGTCCATGTTTACTTACACAGACCTCCATTCTTTCACTCGGGGGGGCATCGCGGGTAGCCGGCGGCGATCGAGTCTGCCACACCCGCTCCCTGGCCCTCCCTGAACACAGTGAGCGCGCGGGCGCGCCTCCGGCGGCGCGCGCGCGCTCACAGTGCGCGATCTCGCAGCCGCTGTCGTATGATGGCGGTTTGCGATATCGAGCCACTTTGTCGCCGTCAACCGCAAGTGGTTAAAAAAAAAATCTAAATACTACATTTGCAGCCAGCGGTGCATTTCTTGCACAAAAATAAAAAGTGCGTCTACATTGCTGGTTTATAAAAAAAAAATTCTAAATATTACATTTGCGGCCAGCGGTGCATTTCTTGCACAAAAATAAAAAGTGTGTCTACATTGCTGGTTTAAAAAAAAGAATAATAAATAGTGCTACATAGTACATTTGCACCTTGCTGTGCATTTCTTGCACAAAATTAAAAAGTGCGTCGACATTGCTGGTTTAAAAAAAAAAAAAAAATAGTGCTACATAGTACATTTGCACCCTGCTGTGCATTTCTTGCACATAATTAAAAAGTGCGTCTACATTGCTGGTTTAAAAAAAAAGAATAATAAATAGTGCTACATAGTACATTTGTCTTTGCCTCTGGGCAGCCTGGCACACATGAGCGACTACATGCTGCAGTGTCTGCGCAAAGACAGCCGAGTTGCCCACATTGTAACTTGTGCTGATTACTGGGTGGCCACCCTGCTGGATCCCCGTTACAAGGACAACGTGCCGTCCTTAATTCCCTCATTGGAGCGTGAACGAAAGATGCGCGACTACAAGCGCACGCTGGTAGATGCGCTGCTGAGGGCTTTCCCAAATGACACAGGGGGCTCAGTGGAAGCACAAGGCAAAGGCAGAGGAGGAGGAAGAGCACCTCAGAAGGCAGGGTTAGCATGGCCGAAATGTAGAAAAGCTTTGTCAGCAGCACGCCACAACAAACAGCACCACCAGCTGATAGGCAACGTCTTAGCAGGAGGCAGCATTTCAGCAACATGGTGGAACAGCATGTGTGCACACGTCTACACGTTCTGACTGATGGGTCTGCCCCATTCAACTTCTGGGTCTCCAAATTGGGCACAGGGCCTGAGCTTGCCCTTTATGCATTGGTAACTGCTGGTCTGCCCTGCAGCCAGTGTATTGTCTGAACATGTGTTTAGCGCGGCATGGGCATTATCGCAGCCAACGTGGACAAGTTAACTTTTATTAAAATGAACCAGGCATGGATCTCACAAGACTTGTCTGTACCTTGTGCAGAATAGACATTTATACCAGCCTCACACAGCCATTGGTATACTTAAGTGAACTTTTTTTTTTTTTATAGAACATAAGTCTTTATTGGAATTTGTTACTGGGAAACATGAAAAATAAACCATGGTACATTTTATATGGAAAAAGTGAACCCGTGCTAGAATATCTCTGAGTTTGTCTGCAGATAGTGATCTTTTTTTTTTAATATGTCTCAATATTTTGGGGGCTACCCCAATTAGAAAAAACAAACAAACAAACAAAAAACAGTGTTGGCTACCTCCTCCTTCTCCACCGCCACTTCCACCTACACCGCCACGGTCATCGCCTCCTCAACCTCCTACTCCACATCCACCTCCTCCTCCATTTTTTTTTTTTATGTGATTTTAAGTTATTTCCCTATCCACATTTATTTGCAGGGCACTTGTCCTTCTCTTACCCTCATTTTGCTTCCTTTTGCAGCCCTCTAGCCCTTTCCAGGACTTTTTTAGAGCCATTTTAGTGACTTCAATGGAGTTCGGGTCAAATTCGGGGCCGAACTCAAACTTTTTCGCGACGTTTGGCCGAACCCGCCGAACCCGAACATTCAGGTGTCCGCTCAACTCTAATCACAACCTAAATATCTGTGAAACAGAGCACCCATCCAAGACCCTTTCTTGGTATCTTGTACACTTTCCAGCTGGGTAATTATGCATTCCAGCACCTTCTGTTGCATACGTATTAATGAACATGTAATTAAAAAGCAGCAGGTGTGTGTGACCCAGGAAATCAACAGCAGAAATCTCAGTAATAAAGTCTTCAAAAAAATATAAAAAATGTACTTTCCACATCTATCACAAAATGAAATATCAGTCCCCATATGTTAGCATTTGGTGCCCAAAGACTGGAACGGTTAGTTTTGTCTATAAGTACCTACTTAAGACCCCCGCCCCCCAACCCTATTAATTGCACTAACCCTAATCCTTCTTGTAACTCAAATATTAACCCTTCCTATTTTAAAACCATTTTGTACACTATCCTCTCAAAAGATATTATATTCTGTAATATTCCAGAACTGAACGATACCCAGTATTGGAAATTCCCCATTTGCAGTTTTGGATGGACTAAGGGTTAGGCCGGCAATACACGGTTCGAATCTTGGCCAGTCCAGCAGGAACCGTTAATGGGCCAGTTTCTCTTGCGATTATCGCTAGCGACTGCTATAGCCACTATTGATAAACACTGACTTCTCCTGGCGGAGATGGCTTCCCGTGGTTGCAGGAAAGAAATTTGCATCTTGTATGACCTGCCCGTAAATCTAGGAGAGAGACTCATAAACCTTGTACACGTGTTTAGATTTTCGGACGACAGAACGTCCGGTTTTTGTTCGATGCTTGTCTCATGTCTCACGAAAGTGGAGTGGTTACTAACCATACGAAAATTTTTGTACGACCAAATTCAACTTCAGAAGTGATGTCATGTATTGAATAGCTTTGTATGTATTTTTACGTTTGTGAGCATGCGTGGGCTTGATTGTACGAAAACCATACTAATGATACGAAAATCGGACGTTGACTTGACGTATGAAAAAATTTCTTTAAGTATGTAAGCATATGGAGTGGGGAATGATGATTGCTTCAGGGTGGGGTGGGGCAGTATGCAAACAAGGTGAAAGGCAGAACTGTTTGTAGGTAGCATAAGCCCCTTGGTTTTATATCCAGGATAACTGCTTACTTATCTTTTTCTGTTGTCTTTTGTTAGCCACGTGATACCTAGTGTTTTCTTGCTCTATGGCTTCTCCCAGCTGTCCTAAATGATGAAGATAGTGGCCCTGATGTGATGACATCAGTATCGGTCTCTGAACCAATACATTGCAAGTGCAGTGCACCATGCTCAGTGAGTGGGACTATGATGCTCTGCACTCACAGTCTTTCATTAGTCTTCTAGGTTGGTGTGACTCAACTCAGAAGACTGAGGACATCTTGTGACTGAAAAGAGGTACTGCAGGGCAGCTTTAGATTGAAGGTTACTATTGCAGCTTGAACTTCTTTCATTCTTTTTAACAACATATCGGGGACATTTATTCGAAAATAATCTTAATCTATGTATAAAGGCAAAGTAGACTGCAAACACACATCCCCCTTAATATGTCATTGTAGTGAATGTTTTCAGAGAAATACTATACAATTATTATAGTTCATACAATTACTGATTCCAAAAAGCATGCCTTCGTTTTTAATAGTCATTCATAATAACAGGCGTGCTTGCCTTAACAAACTGTCCACACGTGTGGAATATGAAATGTGAAAGACTGCATAACAACTTTTATTAATAGGTGTTTCAGCTTTTGGAGCTTCAATTGCATTTTCCTGTGCAGCTTAATACTGACTGTATAAATATAGCATTGCTTTCTATTCTGTCATACAATTTGATGACATTTACTCTTTCCTCTATTGAACATAATTATTTCACATATGGAACCTGTGGTAGCCCACAGGCTTCACTGAGAAACCAGAATCGTACAATCTGTCCCTTATGTGATCTGTTTGCATTAAAAAAGTAAAAAGAACCTGCAACATGCAGAACTGACAGTTTAGGTCAGCAACTGTTTGTCACAATGCCAGATTACATTTACGTTTTATTTTGAAATGTAGCAACTAATTTACAATAAAAGTGAAAGCAATTGGCTGGTTGCTGTATATGTATGTGATGGTATTATTTTGTGTTTCTCATCTTGTTTTTGGGTATAGCCCAGGTGAGATGATATTTAGTAGATACAAATAAAATATAGCTAGAGAATAACAAATATACTTGAATTGGTGGCTTTAACTGGTCTTAGTGATAACGGAATCAAGCAAAGTTTGGTTCGCTGGATGTTCACCTCAAACCCCAATGTCTCTATTAGAGTTTAATACTTTTTTCTGTGATTTTTTTAAAGAGCAACATTTAAAATACATAATTCCTTAAAATACCATGCTTTTACGATGCCTTAAACCTGCATGTGAAGTTGTGGAGGATGTACTCTAGCAAAAGTAACATTTTAAAAAAAGGCAATAAAATAAGAGTTCTTTCTTTGCCCTTTTTTAATAAATGGCATTTTCACAGTGTCTGTGTGTTTAATTTATATTTTACTTTTTTGTGAATGAGTAACAAAATATACCATCCAACTCTTACTCATTAAGATAGGGGGAGAGACAGATACCTGGAGGCCACCTTTTCCTAAAGGGGGATTCCAGATTCTTATAATTCCCTCCTCCCCCCACAGACATCGACAACCACCAGACATGTGGGGATGAGGCCCTTGTCCCCAACAACAGCCTGATTTCAGTGATGGTGCTCCATCACTGAGGCTAGCTGTGGAGAGACATATACAGCTCCCAGTATCAATAGCATTTAAAAGGTATACATACAGGCAGTCCCCGGGTTACAAACAAGATAGGGACTGTAGGTTTGTTCATAAGTCGAATTTGTTTGTAAGTCGGAACAGGTACATTTTTTAAGTGTAGCTTCAGCCAAAACAAATATTTTTAAGCGTTTTGGATAGCATAGGGAAGGGTTAACACCCCTGTAATGTTTATTTTGCTGTCTATGTTTCTGTTCAGAAGATTTCACCTCACTTCCTGTCCCAATGATAATTGGATTTTGAAAATTTTGGGTTGTTGTAGAAACAAACCTTGGTGATAAAGCATCCGTGGAGACACCTTTTTCCCATAATAACTCTTACAGGAGTGAATTTCCCTTCCTAGGGGGAGATTTCCTCTCACTTCCTGTTGTCTCCCTCTGTTTGTAAGTAGGAGTCGTTCATAAGTCGGATGTTCATAACTAGGGGACTGCCTGTACTTACAATTACTTAATAGTATTGAAGAGCAATTCCCCTGTGTCCGCCCACCAGACGTTATGTGATGTGTATGTCTTTCCGCCATACCGTATGTGAGTGTTTACTTGTTACCACATAAATGATATACTAAGAAACCTTTTTGTATGCATAATAAGTGATATAGATGTTTTTCATTTAGCAGAATATGATAATCTATAAGTTGGTCCTGAGGAAGCTACGCAATCTGCAAAACGTGTCGACCAGCGGATGAGAATGCACACACCTCTACTTCCAAGTGTTTGAGTATACAATTATTAGAAAGTGGTGTCCGTTTGTTTTGTCCCTAGCTGGACTTTTTGTATCATATGATGATTTTTATAAATTGTTTCTTGTCTTATGTGGGTGCCAGTAAAGTCTATCATCAGCAGGACTGGTTCTAACTCTGAAATGTTATAACAGCCCTGAAATCCCTCCAGCTGTTCCCGTTACCAGACCTAGCCCGTTCCCTAGTGTGAGGGATGCCGTCTGAGAATAATGCACTAGTTTGTGTAAAAAGAATAAAGTGTAGCACTGTTCCTACCTTAAATCATACATAGACAAGTGTATAATGAAACTGCAACCAAATAATAAATATGTTTATAAAAGAGTATACACATATAGTATTATATAATAAGAAATGTACTTGTCACCAGGGCCGAAACTAGGGGGGCAGGGGAACATGTGCCCCAAACACCATGTAGAGAGGGGAGCCGCCACTGACAGGAGTAGTGACAGTGACATCACCACTCCTGTCAGCCCAGCATTAAGAACAAGGAGGAGAGAGCTCCCTCCTGCCAGTGCAGTGCTCCTGCTACCTGTGTTGTTCTCCCACTGAGCAGTGCAGAACTTCGATCTCCCATCTGCACTTCTTGCAGCCATGAGAGAACTGCTGAAAAGGTAAGTGTTAATGGCAGAGGATGCCACACAGAGCTGAGCAAACCTTCCCGGGAAGGTTTGTGTGTGCAGCATGCATGAAGAAGAAGCAAGTCGGTTAACCCTTCTCTGGGTGGGCATAGTCTTTCTTCTTCTAGGACCAGGAGTAGAGCAGAGGCCGGCTGATCCTTCACTGAGCTCTCACAGAACCAATCTTTCAGCTGCAGAAAACAGTGACAAGAGCAGTTGCAGCTGAAAGGTCTCTTCAGTCTTCTTACTACTACACTGCATAAGGGAGGGCTCTAAAACTCTGCAACCCCCCCCCCCCAGTCCTTGGTTTCTAGGACCGCTGGTGTCCTAACAACCAAAGACATCACTTCCTTGCTCCACCCCCAACTCCCTGAGGAGGACAAAAATTCACCATTCACACCTGCTCTGCCTTCCAGCTCCTGCTGTGCTGCTACAACCATGCTGGTTAAGGTAGGAGAGCACACTGAAATAAGGGGGGGGACACACTGAGGTAAGTGGGGGAGGGGGCACACTAAGGTAAGGGGGAAAAGGGGGCACACTGAGGTAAGAGTGGAAGGGGGCATGGTGAGGGGAAGGAGGGCACACTGCGGTAAGGGGGAGGGGGACACACTGAAGTGAGAGGGGGAAGGAAGTTGATGTAAGAGAGGATATTCTAAAGTAAGGGGGCACTGATGTAAGATATGGAATTGATGGAGGTGACATTGATATAAAGGGGAGCTGATATAAGGGGGGCTTTGAAGTAAGAGGGGACCCTGATGTAAGGGGGGACACTGATGCAAGGAAGACACTTTTGTGAGAAGGGATACTGATGTAAGAGGGAATTGATAAAGGAGAGGACATTTATATAAAGGGGGGAACTAATGTAAGGGAGACTCTGAAGTAGAGGGGGGTACAGATGTAAGGGGGCACACTGATATAAGGAAGAACTCTGATGTAAAGGAGAAACTGATGTAAGGGAGGGTGCTGAAGTAAAAGGGTACTCTGATGTAAGGAAAGACTCTGATGTAAAAGGGGAATTGATGTAAGGGGGCTCTGATTCAAGAAAGACACTATTGCAAGGGGGAAACTGATGTAAGGGGGCATTGATCACAC
>BLSH010255450.1:1854072-1875449 GCA_018402905.1 Glandirana rugosa
AGCCATTCTGTGCTTGTAACTGTGACTAATCACATTGGAATGTAGAGAATGCTGAGAGAGAGCTGCAGCTCTTCACTGAGATCAGGAGGTGGGCGGGACTGAACAGCTAACATCAGCTTGTCCCGCCCACCTGCCGACATCAAGCTGAAAATCTGACACCTCTCTCAGCATTCTCTACATTCCAATGTGATTAGTCACAGTTACAAGCACAGACCGGCTCTTAGAAGCAGCACGGCTCTGTTTAATGTGAAACTACTGACAACCCACAGACACTGACTCGGGTATAAGCCGAGGGGGGTCTTTTTCAGCACAAAAAATGTGCTGAAAAACTCAGCTTATACCCGAGTATATACGGTACACAGGGATCGATGTACAATAGGGTTAGGCTTCCAGGAATACTGAAAAATTACATTTCATATTTAACCCCTTCGGTACCATTGAATCCAGTAAAAAGATAAACATATTTTCCTTTTGTAGTAGGATGGTATCGAAATCACCTCTCCTGAGTGGGAGGTCAAGGGCAAATATGCCCTTGACTCTCAATCCCTCTGTACTGCCTCCATGAAACTGTTTGAAGTGGACTGCAATTGGCTTGTCCTCATCTTTTTTTCCTCTGATACTCGCCAAATGTTCATTGATTCTTATCCTGAGCGGGGCGTTTTGTTTTCCCCACATATGCTTTTCCACATGGACATGTGATCATATAGATCACTCTGGTGGTAGAGCAATTAACAAATCTTTGGATTTTGTATGATTTGGAACCATCAATATTGGTGAATGTATCAGACTTGTGGACATATCGGCAGATACCACAACCTCCACAGGGATACATCCCGGGTCTAATGGGGCGTTCCATTAACCAGTTGGAAGAGCAAGTTCTCTTGTATTCAGAATTTACCAGAGAGTCAGATAGATTATGGGCCCTTTTGGCCACCAATAGTGGGCGAGGGCCCACAATCTTACTCAAAAGTGGAGTCCTGGTCAACAGATGCCAATGTTTGTTCAGGATTCCTCTGACCTCATTCCACTGGGCCCCGTATTTTGTAATCATGCGTACCGGAGGGGCGGCAGCTACCGCTGGTGTCCCAGTGGAAGATGTGGTCAGAGAAGTACCCAACAAGCTATGGTGATTGCTTTGAAGAGCTCTTAACTTGGCTTTCCTGATGCCTCTTTCTGTAAAGCGTGCATGCAATTCCTGTGCTTCTTTCCTGAAATCCATATAGAGGGAACAGTTTCTCCTGGTTCTCAAAAACTGTCCAACGAGTATACCGGTGATGAGAGATCTCGGGTGACAGCTCCTGGCCTGGAACAAGGTGTTGGCGGCAGTAGGTTTGCGAAAAGTTTGAGTATGCACATGTCCACCCCTTAGGGAAATGGTCAAATCCAAAAAGGGGAGGGAATGGGGGTCCACCAAGTATGTCAAATGGATGTTTCGATCATTGTTATTAAGATGGTTTAAGAAGGTTTGAACCTCCTCCAGGGACCCCTTCCATAACACAAACACGTCATCTATGTACCTGATCCACATGAGGACATGGTAGAAAAGTGACGGCAGAAAAAGACTGAGTAGTCCATCGAGTCTGCCCCTTTTTATTTATTTATTTTTAATTTTTTTTTTACATTAACCTTGTTGTCTGACAATAGATTTATGATTATCCCAAGCATGTTTGAAGCCATTTACTGTTGACTGTCTCACAACCTCTGTTCGTAGTTTATTCCAATCATCAACCACCCTTTCAGTAAAATAATACTTTCTAAGATTAGTTTTGAACTTCCCCCCAGTTAGTTTGAGGTCATGTCCCCGTGTTCTTGATTTTGGTTTCATATTGAAAAGACTGCCCTCCTGAACCTTATTCACCCCCTTGATGTATTTAAAGATAGGTAGAAAGGATGGTTAAGAATAGCGTTAGGCTTTCCCTCCAATTTAAGTGCTTTGACATTAAGACATGCCTTCCAAATTTGAATAGACCCAATTGTGAATTTGTTGTTGCAAAAGCACAAACTTTTGGTCCAGGTACATAGATAAACAAAATACCTCCTGCTCCTCCCAGAAGCCCAGGTGAAGGCAGGCATATGCGGGGGCCCATGGGGCTCCCATAGATGTCCTGTGCACCTGCCGATATGAAACACCCAAAAATTGGAAGCAGTTGTTCATGAGCATGAACTCTAATAGTTCAATAATGAACTCATTGTGTGCTCCCAATGTAGGGTGTTGTCTTTCTAGGAAATGCATAACGGCACGAAGACCCCACTGGTAGGGGTTAGAGGTATATAGGGATTCAACATCTATTCCCACCAGTAGGGTCCCCTCTGGAACCTGAACATCAGTCAATTTGGCCAATACCTGTCTAGTGTCCTGCACATAAGATGGTAAATCTGGGACCAAATCTTTGATTAGGGCATCAACAAACTTTACCACCCTTTCCAAGGGGCCCTTGATGGCAGATACAATGGGCCGCCCAGGGGGTTTGTTCAGATCTTTGTGTAATTTAGGGATTAAATAGAAGGTCAGGGTATTGTATTCCCGAGCCTTCAAGTAATCCCATTCTCTCTTGGGAAGTAGATTGTCCTCAGCTGCCAGGGCTAGTTTAGTGTTCAATTGGGCAACGATACTAGGGAAGGGATTGTCACTGAGTTGACAATAGGTGTGAGGGTCTCTCAACTGTCGGAATACTTCCTGTTCATACAGGTGTGCTGGCCACAGGACAATGTTACCCCCCTTGTCGCTGCTGCGAATAACCACATCAGGGGCCGTCTGTAGCTCCTTTAAGGCCTGTCTTTCTTCTCTAGATAGATTGTCGATGCCTTTCCACTGCCAGTTCACCCCACACAGATCAGCCCGAACCAATTCAAGGAAAGCGCTGATCCATTAGTGTTGTGAAAAGGAAGGCATTTTAGTTGATCTAATTCTGATTCCTGTGGGTCTAAATCTTTTTTCCAATGTATTCTCATCCTCGCATTTGCTGGAGGCATTCTCTTCAAGAAGAGAAATCAGGGAATTTAAAGCCTCTCGGTCTTCTCTATTCTGTTCGTTTATCCCAAAATTTGAGGGGCCCTGTCTCTCTCTATGCCAATAGCTGAAAATTACCTTCCGAAGAAAGAGGTTTAGATCTTTGAATACCTCGAACTCATTCATAGAAGTGGCTGGAGAGAAAGACAGGCCCCTCTTAAGTAGGGAAACATGATGTTGGTTTAGTGGGAAGTCAGAAAGATTAACAATTTTCAGGTCGGTTCCTGGGTTGCTGTGAACATACAGTAGTCTATCTTGATTTCAACATGGCATTTGATATAGCTCAAAAAGCAACAAAGTAAAATGCCCAGCTCACTTACCAACTAGTCTGTAGCAAACCAAATTGTCCTGTCTCACAGGTCATGATAAAACCAGGGGTTTAGTTTGCACACATTTTGAAATATATGCGTAAGCTGCAGGGCCACTTCACGGCATAGTGTAATGCAGTCCTAAGTCTATAAATTTTGAGAGCCTCCAAAGGCTCTCATGGGGGCACACAGCGCGGTGATCGGTGGTGTGCTCTTTAAACATGTGATCAGCTGTGTCCAATCACAGCTGATCATATGTGAACAAGGAAATACAATTTTTATGCCTTTCAGTGCCCATCAGTGCTTAATCCCCCTACAGTTCCACCAGTCAGTGCCCATCAGTGCTGCCAATCATTGCCTGTCAGTGCTGCCTATCCATGCCGCCTATCAGTGCCCATAAGCGTCACCAATCAGTGCCCATCAGTGCTGCCTGTCAGTGCCTCCTCATCAGTGCTACCTTATCAGTGCCCTTCAGTATGGTGTCATCAGTGCCCATCAGTGCCGCCTAATCAGTGCAGTCTATCAGTGCCCATCAGTGCAGCTTTATCAGCGCACATCAGGGAAGGAGAAAAAATACTTATTTCCATTTTTTTATAACAGAAACCAAGAAAAATAATTTTTTTCAAAATTTTCATTTTTTTTCATTTTTTTAGCAACAAATAAAAAACCCAGTGATGATTAAATACCACCAAAAAAGCTCTATCTATCTCATATTCATGTTAAAACCAGGGGTCTAGTTTGCACACATTTGCAAATACTGTATATGCATAAGCTGCAGGGCCACTTCACAGAAGCCTTGTGTACTGCAGTCCTAACTGAGAGCCTCCCAGGTAAATTTTATAAAGTTCCACATAATCTGATTAAATACATGTACAAGATAGGACTTAACCCTTGGGTGGTTCACTGGATATGCAGTTGGCTAAAGGATAGATACCAGAGTGTGGTTGTAAATGGGGTTCATTCAGAACAGAGACCGATCACTAGTGGTTTACCACAAGACTCTGCACTAGATCCTGTTCTATTTAACCACTTCCTGCCCAGCCAATGTATATAAAAGGCTGAGCGAGTAGACTTATGCATGCCTAAAAAAAATTGTTTTGTTTCGATTTGATTTGTTATTTCATTTCATTACATTCAGTTGATTCGTTCAATTGGTATTCGGAAATTAATATTCAGAATTCTTATTCAGAATTCGTTTTATGTCTTTTTAGAATTTTCTTCGAATTTAATGATTTTTTTCGATTCAAAACGATCGAATCATTACATTTTGAATCAGTCAAATCAAAAATTTAAGATTTTGTTTTTCGATTCGAATGTGTCAAAGTGAACAAAAAACAAAACAATCAAATGATTACAATGACTCTTTAACCACTTACCAACCGGGCCACTTTTTGGTGGTCACAAGCTAAAAACATTTTTTTTGCTAGAAAATTACTTAGAAACCCAAAACATTATATATGAGAACAAAATGACGATTGTTGCAATACTTTTTGTCCCACGGTATTTGCGCAGCGGTCTTTCAAGTGCGATTTTTTTGGAAAAATTTTACTTTTTTGAGTTAAAAAATAAGACAACAATAAAGTTAGCCCAATTTTTTTGTATATTGTGAAAGAGGATGTTACGCCGAGTAAATAGATACCATACATGACACGGTTGAAAATTGCACGCACTTGCGGAATGGCGACAAAGTCCGGTATTTAAAAAGTTGCAGAGGGGCAAAGAGGTGCAGAGGAGGTCTTTGCTAGAATTATTGCTCACACTCTGGCGATCGCGGCGATACCTCACATTTGTGGTTTGAACACCGTTTTCATATGTGGGCGCGACTTACGTATGCGTTTTCTTTGCTGCGCGAGCTCGCAGGGACGGTGGCGCTTTACATTTTTTTTTTTTTATTTTATTAATTTATTTATTTTTAACACTCTTCCTTTAAAAAAAAAAATCTGATCACTTTTATTGCTATCACAAGGAATGTAAACATCCCTTGTTATAGTAATATATGGTGACAGGTACTCTTTTGTACCCCCCATCCCTCCTTTGCACTTCACAGTATTCAGATTGCCAAAAACGGCGATTCTGAATACTTTAATTTTTTTAAAATTGGCGTCGTTAGCCGCCGAGTAAACCGGAAGAGCCGCTCAAACCCGACCGCCGCCTATTTACAGCGCTGGTCGGGAAGTGGTTAAATCACCTTCGGCTTAACAAAAACAGCATTATTTTGAAATGGTACTCTAATAACACACACAGTCTTTGATTTCAGCAATATTTGTACAGTTAGAATTCAACTGGAGTTTGATGTAAAATTACATTTCTGAAATTCAGACAAATTTTGTTTCTTTATTTTGAGCATTTGGTAAAATGTGTTTATATTTTAATTCAGGTATTCAGATATATCTGAATCCCCAAATAATGAAAAATGTGTCTGCATATTAACCACTTGCCGACCGCCGATCGGCATCTGACGGCGGCAAAGTGGCTCGTTCCCGCAAATCGCCGTCATACGGCGGCGGCTGCGGGAACGAGTTTAGTGAGCGTGCGCGCGCCGCTGGAGGCGCGCCTGCGCGCTCACTGTGTCCAGGGGGGGCCAGGGAGTGGGTGCGGTGGCTTTGATTGCCGCCGGCTACCCGCGATGGCCCCCCCGGAGTGAGTGAGCGGAGGTCCGTGTATGTAAACATGGACCTCCGCTCTGTGTGAGGGGGAAGGGCTGTGATCACAGCCTTCCTGTACGTGAAGGCTGTGACCACTTCCCTTCCCCAGATAGGGCATCCCCCATACAGTTAGAACACGCCCAGGGAACATAGTTAACCCTTAGAGCGCCCCCTGCAGGTTAACCCCTTCACTGCCAATGGCATTTACACAGTAATCAGTGCATTTTTATAGCACTGATCGCTGTATAAATGCCAATGGTCCCAAAAAAGTGTCAAAATGTTCCGACATGTCCGCCGCAATATCGCAGTACCGCAAAAAATCGCAGATTGCCGCCATTAGTTAAAAAAAAAAAAAAAATAAAAACCCCAAAAATGAATTCTCATCATCCGTAAACGCTACCACTTTTGCGCAAACCAATCAATAAACGCCGATTGCAATTTTTTTTATCGCAAATATGAGGAAGAATATAAATCGGCCAAAAACGGTGAAAAAAAATGTTTTTTTATATTTTTTTTTGGATTTGTATTTTAGCAAAAAGTAAGAAATTTGGGTTTTTTTGCAAAATTGTCGCTCTTCTTTTGTTTATAGCGGCGATCATAAATGACGCAGCGGTGATCAAATACCACCAAAAGAAAGCTCTATTTGTGGGAAAAAAAGGACGCAAATTTCGTTTGGGTACAACGTCGCACGACCGCGCAATTGTCAGTTAAAGCGACGCAGCGCCGAATCGCAAAAAGGGCTCCGGTCCTAAAGCTGGAAATCCTTCCGGGGCTGAAGTGGTTAATGAACCGCACATGTCTATGAGCTAGTGCTCTCTTGTTCTGGTAGAACACACAGTACCTCCCCCTGCTCACGCACCTTGTGAATGCCTCCTGGAGAGAGAGAAAGAGAGTCCCAGAGCCCCTGATCACCGCCACAGCAGTCACCATAAGGACTTGTTTACACGCTCTCTGAAGAGACAGCCATGTTTGAACACCTGACACCAGAACATTTGCCAGGCAGTAAGGAGACATTGCATTGCCCCCTCACCATCTGCTTTAATCCCTTGGACCCCACAAAAGCCCCCCATTTACTTGAATGGGTCATAATCAGCGGTCCTAAAGGGACTACAATTCCTGCAACAGCTGTGAAGCAATGCTTTGCAGCTGTGGCCTGTGTACACCCCAGCTGCTGCCTCTGCAGCTAAAGGGGGCAGCGGTTGAGGGTTGGTAAATCAACTCAACTGCAAGTTTTTAATGCCCCAAACCTCATGTGTGAATGAGTCCTAACTGTACAGCCAGTCATAGTTCTCTGATCAGCACCACACCAGCCACAGTGTCGCCCGGCCAGTGTAGCTAGAATCAGTGTTTATGACTGCCACCACAACAGACCAGTGCAGCAAACAGCAAACAACAATTTTCCTGACCACCACCACACCAGTTCCAGTGTCAACAGATCAGTGTATGGCAGCAAAAGCGATCCTGATCATTGCAACTCTAGTGCAGTGCTGCCTCTACCTGACACCTGTACTAACCCTGGCTTTTATATATGGTTTATTGACCATGTCTCTGCCTGCACCTGAACTCACCCATCTGAATGTCCGACTGATTATGTCCCTTGACTATGTTCCTCCTAATTTGTATGTACCTTGTAATGTATGTTCCTGTGTACCAGTCCCAGCCATCCCTGTGGACAACTGCACTCTTGGAACCACAGGAACTATTTTGTTCTTTGTTTCTTTCTGTACTTCCTGGCCCCTGAACATGGTTTTCCTAAAGGCAGCCACATACCAGTAGCCTAGTCTTGCTTGACTTATAGGAACAGGGATTGCTATAGGTGATGCTACACTAAACCATATTTCCTGACCACTCATACACAGGCAACCATTACTGTACAATGGTTTTGATACTATTGGTTGATTTGTGTGATAGAAAAGATGCAATGTCTGGTATATAATCAGTCCAAGCTTTGAAAAAACTCATACATGTGCTATCGCCATACTCAGAAGGAGTAGCAGAACATGTTGTGGGTTGTAAATGTATGCATGTATGCCCATGCTGTATGTAAGAATTATCCTATTAAATTGATAACCTTGTCTTCATTTTCATTCCACATTTTCCAAAAACTCGTGACAAAAAATGAAGTCTTTAAAATACTGACACTGTGTCGATTAGAAAATACAGTGGGGTGTTTGCTTTCCAAAATGGGGTCATTTTATGGATGTTTCTGCTGTTTTGGTGCTCCAGGGCCTCCAAAAATGTGATAAGTAGTCAAGAAATTTGATGTGTAATTTATACCCCTAGAAAGCTTAAAGTTGCTCCTTGGATTGTGGGCCCCTCTGTGTGTCTAGGCTGTGAAAATGTTTCACACAGGGGGTATCCCCATACTTGGGAGGAGTAGCAAAATGTGTTTTGGGGTGTAATTCTAAGTAGGCGTATGATGTGTGTTAGAAATGTGTTATTCATTGACAACTTCCTGTAAAACAAATGCATTTTTATTTTCTTTCCTGCATTTCCCAAAAACTTGTGGCAAAAATTGACCTTTTTTAAAAGACTCATTATGCCTTCTAGAAAATACCTTGGGGTGTTTGCTTTCCAAAATGGGGTCATTTTGTGGGTGTCTCCACTGTTCTGGCGCTCTAGAGCTTCCAAAAAGAGAAAGTTAGTTAGGAAATTAGATGCATAATTTATGCTCTTTGAATGCCCAAAGATGCTCCTTAGATTTTGGGCCTATTGATCTAGGCCGTGAAAAAGTTTCACATGTGTGGTGTGCCCATACATAGAAGGTATAGCAGAATGCGTTTAGGGGTAATTATAAGTATGCCTATGCTGTGTGAAAAAAAATGAATTCTTCATTTTCAAAAAAAATTGTGCCAAAAAATATTACAACGTCAAAAAACTCACCATCCCTCTTACAAAATATCTTGGACTTTCTACTTCCCAAAAGGGGGTCATTTGGGTATAATTGTACTGCCTTGGCCTTTTAGGGCCTCAAGAACTGAAATAGGTAATCAGTATATCAGGATTGATCAATTTTCAAATATACAGTATATACCATAGTTTGTAGACCCTATAACTTTCACACGGGCTAAAAAAATACACAGATACGGGTCACTTTTACCAAGGAAATGTAGCAGAATACATTTTGATCTACATTAATGAAGAAAGATTTTTATTTTTTATTTTTTGCAAAATGTTATTAAACTAAGGAAATGTGTTTTTTTTCAA
Organism: Glandirana rugosa; assembly: GCA_018402905.1. Taxonomy (NCBI): domain Eukaryota; kingdom Metazoa; phylum Chordata; class Amphibia; order Anura; family Ranidae; genus Glandirana; species Glandirana rugosa. Next base: position 1,863,243 of record BLSH010255450.1, read on the forward strand.
CATTTTCATTGATTATATAGAATATATATATATATATAATATATATATATATATATATTTTTTTTTTTTTTTTTTTTTTTTTTAAGTGGTGATAAAAAATACCACTAAAAGAAAGCTATATCTGTCTCAAAAAATAACAAAACATTAATTTGGGTATATGATACTCGTGCAAACATGCTGCATGACTGAGCAATTGTCATTTAAAGTGTAACACCACTGAAAGCTTGTGGTGGTTAATTTAGAAGTAAGTGATATAAAAAGGGGTTGGCAGATAAGGTACAATATGTCTTTTTGCTGATGACACAAAGGTATGGAATAGGGTTGATATCCCTGGAGGTGTCTGTAACATGGATCATGAATTGGCATTGCTGCAAGAGTGGTCAAAGCAGTGGAAACGTCAGTTCAATGTTCCTGAGTGTAAAAAAAAGCACCTAGGGAAAAAGAATCCATTGACAGAGTACAACATTGGGGGTACAGCATTGGCCAGCCTTACAGAGGAAAAATATTTGGGAGTACCAAGTTCAGATGATTGCAATGAGCAAACAGTGTGGTTAGGCAGTGGGAAATTCTAGGATGCATCACCAGAGGGGTCATCAACAGGAGAAAGGAGGTCCTGATTCCCCTATATACATCTTTAGATAGACTTAATTTGGAATAGTGTCCAGATCTGGAGACCTCACTTACAAAAAATAGAGTCCTTCACTTGGGGCAGACTGGAGCCCCCACTATGTCCCAAATGTAAAATTGAGCAGGGTGACTAGTTGCACATGCTATGGAAGTGGTGAGATATTGGAAAGATGTGGTTAATGTCATTGACCAGACTTATGCAGTGCAAATCCCACTGGATCCATTGATATGCCTCCTTGGGGCTTTGGATGAGGAATTATATACAGCTTGTGTCTACATAGCACTTACTCTTTTATACCTGGCCAGGAAATTGATAGCAAAATATTGGCTTTTCTCCACAGTTACCTACCTGTCGCAAATGGACTGAACAAGTGAATTTCTTATATGAGAGAAAAACACCTATCAACATAGCAACCCAAAAAATGTATAAAATTTGGCAATGCTGGGTTGACATGCCAGGTTTAGCTTTCCAGCAGTTAACACCCCTACAATTATTACAAGTCTAATATTACATTGGGTTTATCACATTCTATGGTAAAATACCGTACCCAATAACAGTTAAATGTGACCACAATACTGGGCATCTTAGTCGATTTCTGTTACAGATGATATTTCTTTTTTAGCGCAATTGCATTCTAAAGATATACAGTGCCTTGAAAAAGTATTCATACCCCTTGAAATTTTCCACATTTTGTCATGTTACAATCAAAAAACGTAAATGTATTTTATTGGGATTTTATGTGATAGACCAACACAAAGTGACACATAATTGTGAAGTGGAAGGAAAATGATAAATGGTTTTCAATTTTTTTTTTTACAAATATGTGAAAAGTGTGGAGTGAATTTGTATTCAGCCCCCCTGAGTCAATACTTTGTAGAACCACCTTTCCCTGCAATTACAGCTGCAAGTCTTTTTGGGGATGTCTCTACCAGCTTTGCACATCTAGAGAGTGAAATTTTTGCCCATTCTTCTTCGCAAAATAGCTCAAGTTCTGTCAGATTGGATGGAGAATGTCTGTGGACAGCAATTTTCAAGTCTTGCCACAGATTCTCAATTGGATTTAGGTCTGGACTTTGACTGGGCCATTCTAACACATGAATATGCTTTGATCTAATCCATTCCATTATAGCTCTGGCTGTATGTTTAGAGTCATTGTCCTGCTGGATGGTGAACCTCTGACCCAGTCTCAAGTATTTTGCAGACTCTAACAGGTTTTATTCTAAGATTGCCCTGTATTTGGCTCCATCCATCTTTCCATCAACTCTGACCAGCTTCCCTGTCCCTGCTGAAGAAAAGCATCCCCACAACCTGATGCTGCCACTACCATGTTTCACAGTGTGGATGGTGTGTTCAGGGTGATGTGCAGTGTTAGTTTTCTGCCACACATAGTATTTTGCTTTTAGGCCAAAAAGTTTAATTGGTCTCATCTGACCAGAGCATCTTCTTCCACATGTTTGCTGCGTCCCCCACATGGCTTCTCACAAACTGCAAACTGGACTTCTTATGGCTTTCTGTCAACAATGACTTTCTTCTTGCCACTCTTCCATAAAGGTCAGATTTGTGGAGTGCATTACTAATAGTTGTCCTGTGGACAGATTCTCCCACCTGAGCTGTGGGTCTCTGCAGCTCCTCCAGAGTCACCATGGGTCTCTTGGCTGCTTCTCTGATTAATGCTCTCCTTGCCCGGCCTGTCAGTTTAGGTGGACGGCCATGTCTTGGATGGTTTGCAGTTGTTCCATACTCTTTCCATTTTCAGATGATGGGATGAACAGTGCTCCATGAGATGTTCAAAGCTTGGAATATTTTTTTATAACCTAACCCTGCTTTAAACTTCTCCACAACTTTATCCCTGACTTGTCTGGTGTTTTCCTTGGCCGTCATGATGCTGTTTGTTCACAAAGGTTCTCTAACAAACCTCTAAGGGCTTCACAGAACAGCTGTATTCATACTGAGATTAAATTACACACAGGTGGACTCTATTTACTAATAAGATGACTTCTGAAGGCAATCGGTTCCACTAGATTTTAGTTAGGCGTGTCAGAGTAAAGGGGGCTGAATACAAATGCACCCCACACTTTTCAGATATTTATTTGTAAAAAATGTTGAAAACCATTTATCATTTTCCATCCACTTCACAATTATGTGCCACTTTTTGTTGGTCTATCATATAAAATTCCAATATAATACATTTACATTTTTGGTTGTAACATGACAAAATGTGGAAAATTTCAAGGGGTATGAATACTTTTTCAAGGCACTGTATGTCCATGATATGGTGACATTCATGTCTCTTTTGAATGTTTATTATGCCATTCTGTATAGTTTCAGTTGTTAGCATTTTATTTTGTTGAAGATGATCCTTGTGATTCCTTAACTGCTATCCTTGCTATAGTAACACAAGTCATTGTTGCATTTATGCGTCTCCTGTCAAAATGCTCTCTTACTATGGGCTTGTAAACAATGCTCTTTATAATTTTCAATAAAAAATGACTTGATTAAAAAAGATAGAATGTATCCAGAGACAGATAGCTAAAATGGTAAAAGGTCTGGGCATAAAACATATCAGGAGAGACTTTAGGAACTTAAAATGTACACTCTGAAGGAAAGATGGGAAAGGGGGGACATGGTTGAAACCATTAAATAAATCAAGGAGATGGATTAGGTTCACGAGGGAAGCATTTTCAATATGAAGCCAAGATCAAGAACACGGGGACCTAACTTCAAACTAGGAGGAGGAAACTTCAAAACTAATTTTAGAAAGCATTATTTTACCAAACAATTACTTAATGTTTGGACTAGACTTCCAGTGGATGTAGTGAGTCAGTCAACAGTAAGTGGATTCAAACATGCTTGGGACAATCATAAGTCTATTCTTCAACAAAAAAGTAAAAAAGTAGCATTTCGAGATACTCTATGTGCAGCATTGTTTTTATTTTGTTATTGGTTAAACTTAATGCATATGGTCCTTTTTTATCCCAGCTACCTCAGTAACTATCCTTACTTTTCAAAGCTGAAGTAACAGATAAATAAGATCCTCAATATAAATAAGATACCCTGGCAAGGGTACGTTTTTCCTTCACTATTCCAGAGTCTTGCTTTAAAGTGAACACAGGTTCACTGTGCCTGTTACTCTAGCCCTTAGTGATATAGAACAGGACAACAATATAACTTAGATACAAGGCCACTAACAATGAGGACAAATGCTGGCCTTTGCAGTATCCATGTCTTGGAAAAATCAACTGCTTGTCCAATTCTGACTCCCATTCTATTCAGAGGTCTTCTGGTAGCCAGCCTTTTCTACAGTCTTCAGTGCACATGGGTTGGTTTATAACATTTGTTGCAATTTCACTCTGCCTATTAGGATGGTTGCCTCTGTTCCACTCTAAGTCAATTCCACACATAGGAAAACAGATTCCTATGAAAATATGGAGCACACCAAAGCCTGTACGCAAACTGCAACTTTACAGGACTTTGGGACTTAAGTTCTTCTCTTAGGCTTCATATACACTGGCAGCTCCTAAACTTGCATTTAAGAGCTCCTAAAATCAACTCCATAAAAGCCTATGTACGCCTAGGCTTTTCATAGAGTTTAAGAGCTGCCATGTTTAGGTGAGGTTAAACTTCCCTCTCCTGAATGCAGAAGAACTGCGTTCAGGATAGGAACGTTTTGACCGCCGACCACGGGAAAATGCAAAACATGTTTTGCATTTTTAACACATTTGACATTTTCCCGCGGCCACGGTAGGCTTCACGCACACTGGTTTATTGTAAATACTGCTCAGGAGAAAATCTGTGTTAAAATCTCACCTAATCTGCATTTTTCAAACCAGTTTAAGTGAGTTTAGCAGCATTTGGTGTTTGGAAGTTTATTTATTTTATTTGTCAGAATTTTAATGCATTCTGGCCATTGAAATGTATAAATGCTAAAGTGCTAAACATACCAAGCGTTTAGGCACATTTACTGTAGGTGCGTTTGGCGTTTTAAATGCCGGTAAACTCTTGTCTTGAACGCGGTTTTTGTTCTTTCAGAGAAATGCCAGTAAACTCAGCTGCCTGTAAACTCATCTAAACGACTATGTGTGCATGAACACAATGACTATGTGTATGGACACATAGCATAACATAGAGGAGAGTTCAGGGGCTTCAGGAAAAAATGCCCAACTCCTCCTAAACATCAGTTTAGCAGCTGCGGTGTAGATGAGGCCTAACACATGGTATTCAAATGATCCCCAAATTAATTGTTTGCTAAATATGTTTGCTTTGATAACCTGCATTTCACTATAAGGGATGAATGACTGTGTTGCTGAGTTACTATATATGAATGTCAATGAAAATGAATTGCCTAATCAAAGCCACGTCCTGCGTTGAACACACTGCACATTTTCATTCTTTCTGATCCAGCAGAACACAAATGATTTCACCTTCTCACCTTTCAACAAGATCATTTTGCCTTTCATCTTTTCAGTTTTGTTTAACTTCACAGAACCTGTAGCTTCCAAAACTTGTGATCATTTTAGTTTATATTATAAAGAGAACTGACTTGACAAAATTATACTGCAGTTTTTTGACATAATACCATTTACATTAATTTGGTGGTTTTATTTTATGACATAAAATAACAGCAATCCTCAATTCTTTCTCCTGACTTCATCTTTTGCATAATTACAAGGACCTTTGGTTAACACCAAATACACTATACAGTATATGTAATGGTACATAATGTAATGTTATGCGAGGCACCACAATGGATGGGCAATACTTGTCGCCTCCCATGTTTCTGTTTTGAACTTGCACACCTGCAATAATAAACCTGGCAAGCCGCCAGATTTTAAAGAAACTGATATCCATGCTAAATCTTTTCTCCTGAATAGTAATCCCCGCAAGCCAATCTCCCACACATGGCGGAGTTCAGCGTAGCAACTTTCAAAGATGGAGGAAATGTTGGAGGCCGCTGCAGCACAACAGGCAGCACAACACGCAGCTCAGCAGGAAACCAACCTCCAGGTCGCACAATCCGCTGCAGCTCAGTGAGAGGAGAGTCACCAGGCTATCACAGCAAAACAAGCGGCTCAACAGGAGATGAACCGACAGATTGCAGAGGCCCTACTGGAGTTTAAAAAAGGGCCTGCACCTCCCATGACAGTGGAACCAAAGTTGGTATGCGCTTCTTACCACATGCAGAAGATGACACCTGCGGATGAAGTGGAGACATACCTCACAACCTTTGAAAGAGTCGCTCTTCGCGAAGGATGGTCAAAAGAACACTTATCGTGAATGCTAGCACCATTCTTGACCCGTGGACCCCAAAAACCCTATTTCGATCTGGAAACAAATAAGGCCCAGCACCATGAGACTCTAAAGGCAGAGATACTCACATGCATGGGGGTCACCATGGCAGTCCCGGCCCAACGCGTGCATCAGTGGGCCTATCGCACAGACAAACCACCCCATTTGCAGATGTTCGACCTAGTTCACCTTACCAGGAAATGGCAACAGTCAGAGACTTTGCCTAGTCCCCAGGGTGCTCCCTGCTGCTTTGAGAAAATCGGTCAGCCATAGGAACCCCAAAACTGCAAGCCAACTGGTGGACCTCGTCGAGAGATGCAGGGCTGCTGAGGACTTGTTGCACCCATCTGCACCCCACTCCAATGTGTCTCGAGATGAAAGATCACCCGGTGGACCCGGTAAGACTGTTCTAGGGTTCAGGGACTTGGGGAAATTTAATAAGACTGATACGGCTAAAGAGACTGGGGGTTCTAGACCTGGAGACTGGCCAAACAAGCCAGGAAGGTCTTGGGGACCCTTTAGAGGAATGGGTATAGAATACATAGAGTGCTACCGATGCTATGTATTGGGCCATATTGCTGCCAATTGCCCCCTTAATGATGAACCCATGCAATGTGATTATACTTATGTGAATAGACGCCTTTTTTCTTTTTGCACAGGTCGCATATACAGCATCATGTTTTAGTCACATGGAGAAGCAAATATATGTGATTTATTTTGATGGAAGACCAGTCACTGCACTGCTGGACTCGGGTAGTGTGGTAACGTTGGTAAAAAGCAGTTGTGTAAACCCTGCAAGATTACACCCTAGCACTGTCGGAGTCATCTGCATCCATGGGGACACTTGTGACTACCAGACAGCGGTGGTTGAGATTGACACCACTTGCGGTAGTGTGACTCATTCAGTGGGGGTGGTATCTTCACTACTTCATGACGCCCTAGTGGGCAGGGATTTTCCCCATTTTTAGAGGTTATGGGAAGGCACAGGGAGTCTGGAGGATAGAGCTCCCCTGCTGCGGAAGCACAGGACCTCTCGCCAGACCCATGTTGCCAAATGGAAGGGGAGACTGGTGGCAGGACCGAGGAGGGAGGAGACCCTCTTCCTTTTCCTGTACTGGCTGGGGAGCAGGAGGAGCTGGACGATAGCTCACAGTGGCGGGGCTAATGACCCAGACAATGTCTCTGACCCTGACGGTTAGAGTGAACCAAACGTAGTACCTGACTTAGAGGTCCGGAGAGAGGACTTCTGTACAGAAAAACTGTGGGATGTCACTCTCCTTAGAGCCAGAGAAATGTGAAGGTGATGGATGGGGAACCCGTGGACCCTAATCTAGTCGGGTGGGGATCTCTAAAGAGACCTTGACAGATCTGGGTACCCCGTTCATGTCCAGAGTGACCAGAGAATTGTGCAAATTGTACAAAATCTCCCATCTTCGTACCTCTCTTTACCACCCCCAAACTGATGGTCTGGTGGAAAGGTTTAACAAGACCCTCGAGAGTATGCTAAAAAAGGTGGTGGATAAAGATGTGCGAAATTGGGATTTTTTGCTGCCGTACCTCATGTTTGCCATATTAGAGGTTCCGCAGGCATCTACGGGGTATTCCCCCTTTAAACTCTTGTATGGCAGACATCCCAGGGGGCTGCTAGATGTCGCAAAGGAGACGTGGGAGGGAGAGGCCACCCCATATAGAAGCGTCATAGAGCACGTCACCTTGATGCAGGATCGAATCGCAGCTGTCCTGCCCCTTGTACAAGAGCATATGGAGCAAGCCCAGGAGGCCCAGAGAAGGGTTTACAATCGGGATGCCAAAACCCGAACTTTCAACCCTGGGGCAGAGTGCTGGTGCTAGTCCCCACTGTCAAAATTAAGTTACTGGCAAAGTGGCAGGGTCCCTTTGAGATTAGGGAATGAGTAGGGGAAGTAAACTATAACATTTTCCCAGCCTGGGAAAAGGAAACTGGAACAGATTTACCATGTTAATCTCCTAAAACCGTGGAAGGACAGGGAGAGTTTATTGGCAGTGCCCACTCCCCAAAAGGACAGGTTACCCCTGACCCCGAATGTTCCCATAACCAAGTCCTTGTCACTGATGCAACAAAATGATGTTAAGAAATTTGTCAGTAAAAATAGCGACTTTTTCTTTTGCCTACCCGGACTGACCACTGTACTACAACATGACATAATCATGGAACCAGGGGTCCGTGTAAATGTAAAACCCTACTGAATACCTGAGGCTAGATGAGAGGGGGTGGCGAGAGAAATAAAAATCATGTTGGAGTTAGACATGATAGAGGAGTCCCACAGCGCCTGGTCAAGCCCAATAGTACTGGTCCCAAAGCCCGATGGCACTATCCGGTTCTGTAACGATTTCAGGAAGCTGAATGACGTGTCTAAGTTTGACATATACCCGATGCCGCGGGTTGACGAACTTGTGGATAGGTTGGGAGGTGCTCGGTACATAACGACCCTAGACCTAACTAAGGGATACTGGCAGATCCCTCTAAAAGAGTCAGCAAAGAAAAAAACTTCATTCTCTACCCCCCGAGGGGTCCTTCCAATACAAGGGAATGCCATTTGGTCTGCATGGGGCCCCTGCATCCTTCCAGAGGATGATGGGCAAAACTTTGAGGCTGCATCAGCCCTATGCAGCGGCTTAACTGGATGATGTGGTCATCCACAGCCCAGATTGGGAATCACATCTGCGGTGCAGGAAGTGGTAGATTCGCTGAGGGTAGCAGGTTTAGCAGCCAACTCGAAAAAGTGTGCCATAGGTCTGGAGGAGGCCAAATACCTTGGGTATGTTATTGGTTGGGGTCTGATCAAGGACCCAGACCAATAAGATCGAAGCCATTCAAAAATGGCCTCAACCGGTGAACAAGAAACAGGTTTGTGTCTTCTTGGGGATTATAGGGTATTACCAACGGTTCATCGCCAACTTTGCCACCATTGCCGTCCCTCTGACCGATCTAACAAAGGGTAGAGGGTCAGGAATGGTTACGTGAAATCCTGAAGCCAAGAACGCCATCCAGAAATTGAAGCAAGCCTTTTGTGTACAGCCGGTGCTCGTGACCCCAGACTTCACAAAGAAGTTTGTGGTTCAAACCGACGCCGCTGAGGTGGGACTAGGTGCTGTTCTGTTCAGATCAGAGGTGGTGAGGAGCACCTGGTCGTCTACTTAAGCAGGAAACTTAATAGGCATTGTGGAGAAGAAGTGCCTGGCTATCAAGTGGGCCTTAGAGGCCCTAAAATACTACCTGCTGGGAAGGTCATTCAGGCTAGTTACAGACCAAGCCCCCCTTAAGTGGATGTGTAACAACCAGGAGAAAAATAGCCGGGTGACTAGGTGGTTCCTAGGCTAGTTCCGGGCTGGAAGGCTCCAAAATAACACAGATGGTCTTTCCCCGGCCCACTGCATGGTCGGGACAGTTCCCCTGCCCGAGGGGCTTAAGCAGAGAGGGTGGATATGTGACGTTATGCAAGGCGCCACAATGGACGGGCGATTGTCGCCTCACATGCTATCATTTTGAGACGACTAGTGAGAGTCCAACCCGGGTTTTGCCAGCCACCGTGGCAGAGCTGGTTCCGGCCCGGTCTTTCTGGTCCACTTAAACCCCTCTCCACCTGCATTTAATTACAAGGAAGAGAACAGAGGAGAGCTTAATCCTGGATCTCAGAGGAAGAAAGCTGAGAGAGCTCTGTGTGCTATTTTTGACTCCAAGAACAAGGTTTGCAATGTGCTTATGTTTTGTGGGTGTCGGGGACAGCCCCACACTGTATAGAGAGGAATCTGCTGTTTGTTTAGTTTAGCGCCAGAGAGCGAGGTTTTGTTTTCTGTTTTAGTTTGTGTTTTGAACTTGCAAACCTGAAATAATAAACCTGGCAAGCCACCAGATTTTAAAGAAACCGACATCCGTGCTGAATCTTTTCCCCTGAAAAGTGATCCCCACGAGCTAATCTCCCACAATAACTTTAAACATGTGCAAAGCTATTTTCAGTTTAAAACTTCAGTCTCAAAGTAAACCCTATTTTACTTGAGCAGTATGCATCATAAACAATTGCCATTGTTTCATAAATATGGTTGTAGCTCTCACCCATGTAGGAGCCATCATGTTGATTGGGTTCTATCCTGTTCCCATGATGACCTATCCAGAATTAACTAAGAACTCACCGGCACATCTTGTGGCTTACAATACACTTTAATAAAAGGCAAAATCACTTTAAAAGGCTAAATCCAAAGCAAAATACCACTGCAATATAAACACAACAATGCCAACAAAATAGGGTGGATACATTAGAATAAACACGGTAAATAAGCACAGTAGTTATAATCACACAGTAGTTACAGTATAATACTGCATACACACATGAAACAGAGGAATACCTTTCTTTGGGGATTTAGGAATGCATAGCAAATAGAAACCAACAAACAAAGAATTATGACAGGTGATTTGACCCTTTCCCATGTCCAAAATGAAATGAAAAGCTATGAAAAGTTATGGCTGGATTGAGCTTTAAGCTGATATGATGTTTCCATAATCTGGCAGAGGATGGTCATATTAAGTGCAATCTGATGTATTTTTCTTTCAACTGACATTGTCACCTGAAAGAAGATGTTATAGCAGACTTTTACCCCTAGTATTGGGTTACTCTGAACTGACTTCCCCTCTTACACAATTTCAGATTAGTTATTAATGTTTGGAAAAGTATATACCCCACTTTTTGCAGCCCACCATTTCCTGATTGCTCACCTAGGCATGTATGACATCATCATCAGCCGCCTGCTGCCTCCTAGGATTTCCATGTCAAATATCTGCCAGAGAAATGCAGTGCTTTTGCAGATGCATAGGGAAGTCAGGAAGAAGCCATCTCCACAATCAAAAGAATCAAGATTGGGGTGTGAACACAAGCAGCACAAAAAGAGCTTCAGCAGCAAAGGAAGACAATGTTGGGCTCCATGGACTAGCAAGTATGTTTTTTTTTTATTATCATATAGGGGCAATTGTGAGGTGGCATTTCGTTTTACCCAGATAGGGTGAGGTTTATGGTTTCGCATTAACCAAAAAGGGTTTAAGACTTGGCAGATTGCTATTATTTCCTAAAAATAAGCTAGCGCTATTTATGGTCTGCTGAGCTTCTTTCTCCTTGTTCCTGTGTAAAATAAAATGTACCTTTGGTTTTAATGTCACTATATTTCATTTTGTTATTGTTTCAATAAATAACATGACAATAACCTGTTTTGTTCATATTTTCATTTTTATTTGTCTTATATAATTGATTGCAATGTATTCAAGCAAGCAAGTGATTTAATATGAAAACCCAATTTAGAAAAGTCATCAAGCCAACAGTCATATATTTAAAGGGGCTATGTAGCAGTGGCATACTAAGGGGGTACAGGTGGTGCTGTCTGTACTGCGTGCAGACCCAACTGGAAGTGTTGTGGCCACCTGACATTTCTATTTTGAGTTGCATGGGGCTCCACCAATATCTCTTCCACCACAGTGCCATGCAAGTCAAATGAAGAAATGTCATCTGGCTGCACCACCCCCAATCAAGTCCTCACCTGGTGCTTCAGTGACAGCTGCAGCTCAGAGTGTGAGAAAGTCTCTTTCCCTCTCCACTCATATGGCAGAGCCAAAAGAGGGACTTCAACTCACTGTAAGCTCCTGCCCCCTCTGATGAGTGAGTTTAGGGAGGGGAAAGATTTGCACTGGGGGGGATTATGGGGGGTGTCTATACTGAGGATTCTGTATTTAATATGGGGTGGGCAGTGTCTGTACTGAGGATTATGTATGGGATAAGGGGAATGATGGGGGTGTCTTTACTGAGGATTCTGTATGGGATGGGTGGTGTCTGTACTGAAGAATCTGTATAGGATGGGGGAAAGTGTCTTTATTGAAGATTCTATATGGGGTTGGGGGAAGGGGGGGGGGTGATGTGGAGGTGTCTGTACTGGGGATTCTGTATAGGATGGGGAGAAATTGTGTAAACTAAGGATTCTGTATGGAATGGGGGTGTGATGGGGGATATCTGTATTGAGGCTTTCTTATGGGATGGTGGAAAGTGTCTATACTGGGGATTCTGTATGAGATGAGGAGGAACGATGAGGGAAGTCTGTACTGAGGGTTCTGTATGGAATAGCAGGGAGATGATTGGAGGTGTCTGTACTGAATATTCTATATGGGATGGGGGGATGATTGGGGGGGGTCTGTACGAGGAGTTTGTATGGGATGGGGGGGGATGTGTCTATACTGAGGATTCTGTATGGTGTGGAGGTTAGTAGAGGGACGATAA
>BLSH010255450.1:1875459-1886872 GCA_018402905.1 Glandirana rugosa
TTGGGGGGTAAGGTGAATGTTTGTACCGAGGGTTTTGTACTAGGGACTAGGGCGACAGCTGTACTGAGGGGTCTGTATTGGGAGGTTGGGTTAGGAATGTTAGGGGTCAGACTGTACTGAGTGGGTTGTGCTGGAGGGTGTCTGTACTGAGGGGCTTTTGCCAAAGGGCATTTGTACTGAGGGTTCTGTGCTGAAGGGCCTCAGGGGAGTTCATCTATGTTAGGGAGGGAGTCTTTACTGAAAGGTCTGTGTTGATAGGGATTGGTCTGTGTTGAGGGGGTCTGTGTTGGGGGGTTGGTCTGTGAGGGGGGAGTCTGTGCTGTGGGGCTAGGCTGGGAAGGGGATTTTAGGGGATGTTAGGGGAAATATGATTCTGTCTATTCCAGTTTTGATAAATTCCCCCCATTAGGTTTTAAATATGACTCTCCTGACTACTGCGCTCTAAGTACATAACTCTTGAAGTTCTTCTTTAAAGCAGGCTGTGTAGAAAAGCATATGTAATGGAACAGTTATTCGTTTTTTTAAATGAGTCTGCCAAGATTTGTACTTGTCTGTTAGGCACAACCATTAAAGAATATTTTGTCGGCATAAGGGCCGTGGCATATGTGTGTTGAGTATAGGGGGAATTGGGCTCAGGTTTTATACAGCTATGACTCTTTAAGCCTCTCCTACGCTTAGCAGAATTCAGTAGGGCCTGCAAAAAGTGCTACTTTATATTGTCTTGCTAATTTTTTGGGGGGGGTATGTGAAAAATTGTATTGGCCCTGATGCCAAATGTGCTAGGTATGCCCCTGGAATGTAGTATGCTCAATTATTGTTTTAGGTATAGTGTAAGAGGTAAGCTTAATGTAACAAAAGTGTATCAATGTAAGCTAACACTTTAAAATATTTTATTTCTGTATACAGTATAGTTTGTAACAAACATGTATAAACGTGACATAATAAAACAATGGTAAACACATACACTATACTTGACATCTGGGAACCATGGCTCTTCTTACTACTTATTACTTAACCACTTTGTGCCCGCGCTATTGCTACAGTGTGGGCTTAAAATGCCGGAAGGGCTTACATGGATGTCCTCCTGTTCTTCGGACTCGGCTGATCACAGAGCAGGGTAAAGGGCTAATCACAGGGGGGCCTTTATCATGTGATCAGCTGTTAGCTAATGACTGATCATGGACGTAAACAGAAGCCAGTTTCCGGCTTTTTTTTCTCCACGCTGTTAGCCGTTAACCGGCTTCTGTTGGAGGGACACCGGTCCACTTAGTGATCACCAGTGCTGCTAATCAGTGCCCCTCAGTGCCGCTAATCAGTGCCCACCAGTGCCACCTATCAGTGTCCACTAGTGCCGCCTATCAGTTCCACCTCTCCGCACTACCTATCAGTGCCACCTATCAGTGCCCATCAGTGCTATCCATCAGTGCAGCCTCATCAGAGCCTCCTTATCAGTGCCCATCAGTGCCCCTATCAGTGCCCATCAGTGCTGCCTCTTAGTGCCCATCAGTGCCGCCTCATCAGTGTTCATCAGTGCAGCCTATCAGTGCCCATCAGTGCCACTTCATCAGTGCCCATCAGTGAAGGAGACAAATTACTTGTTTGCAAAATTTTATAACTAAATATGAAAAATGTTTTGTTTTGTTTTTTCTAAATTTTCTGTCTCTTTTTTGTGTTTAGCAAAACATAAAAAACCCAGTGTGCGCCCCATACTGGCAGCACTCAGAGAAAGACGTATAGTCTACAAATGGTGTTTTCCCTTTGGTCTTTCCCTTACCGTACAGGGCCGCACCTTTGTTTTGCAGACTCCGGCCTATCTCCCTCACTTTTTCAAACATGTCAATATGAGGCCTATCCCAGTTCCTGACTGGTACCGGGAATTCTCAATCCCAGCATTATGGGCGGAGCTGCTTCCACAGGATGTTGACCTACATACACCACGGAGGAGACCAATCACTTCCCCATCTCGTTGCAGAAGACAAGATCAAGCTGCACCAGCTCCAGACGAACACCAGGACGACCACAACCCTGAACCTGATCAAGTGCAGGAGGCCTAAGTCCGGCTCGCTTTCCTGCACCAATCTTTCCAAGCTAATGGGTAACGTCCATCTGACTGATCACTACAGTTGCTGTTTGTTCGTCTACCTTCTTCTACTTTTTTTTTTCTTTCGCATTTTTCCCTTTTTTTATTACCTATTTGCTTTTGGACACCCTCAGTGGCTTACTTTAAAGTGTTATTCCTACTGTTTGTTGCAACCTTTGTCGGACTGCATAGGAGTCAAACCAGTGCCTTGTTCACCCAACCACGGGGTGCTATACCCTTCCTAAAGATTATTTGTGGACCGGCAATATGGCAATAAATCTCCGTCCCCACCCCACAGTTACACGCCTGCTGAGTCACGGATCCAAAGTCCGCCATATTCATTACACACTGTCCCCTCTATATCCATAGACGCCTTACTCTTGCCTGCATATCCATCATGCTTCTCCGTGGTGATGACGGATTAGTCTGACTAAGCCAGAACATTCCAACTCGTTTTAGGGCTCCATCTGCTTCATCTTGCTTTCATTCCACAGAGTTTACATGCAGAAGAAGAAGATGGAGCTCTCCCAGACTCATGGCCAGGTCAACTTGGGGGCCTCCCGATAGGCTGCTCCCAGGTTCGCCTCCTAAGGCCTGGGTTCCCACATCTTTTGTCACGGCTTCAGGTTTGGTTTCTATATGTTTATAATTGTTGTTCTGTTGCTATTTCTCTGTTTATGGGCTGCACTGATGGCCTGTCGTTCCCCGAAATGCTGTCTCAACTGGCGGTGTACCGGACCGGTGGCCCAGCATCGTGACACATATTGGATGGCACGTTCGTGTCTTTCTTTTGAATTGGTAATATGCATTTCCATTAGACTTGAAAACCTAGATATTAAGATATGTTATTTTTGCCAAATATTTACTACTCTCTGTAAGGTTGCCTACAATTTGAAAACCTACTACCCCACTGAGGTCTGTTAGCAGACGGCGGCTCTGCCTTGTGTGGGCAGGACTCTTTGCCTGCCCCGCTTGACAGAGGCGACACACATACAAATCCTCCCTTTAAATCTGCTCCACTACGTCTTAGCACTGAGCTGGCCATCCCGGTTCCCCGTGCCCCCTTCTGGGGGTGTTGGTCATGGGCGCTGCTCTCCCCGCTGGCCTTTGGCCTTTCACCTCTTACTCAGTCCACCAATCCCTTCCACAAGCCCCCCACTTCGGCTAGTTACCCACCTAGCCGATACCCTCTAGGGATCCCATACTGTGGTCAGGAGAGTGATCAACTCCGTTGCCCACACGATCCTTACACCCCTTTCATTCACTCCAATTTTCCTGACTTCCCCACCCCCTGACCCCCCCTGCCCCCTCCCATCCCCCGTCCACGTCCCCCTTTTCTCTTTTTTCTATTTTCTCTACCGTTAAACCCCTAATGAAGATGAGCACCCAAGACACCCTGAAGATCATGTCCTTAAATGTCAGAGGCCTCAACACCCCTGAAAAAAGAACTGCTGTCCTTAGAGAAGCATCTAAACTTAGAGCACAAGTAGTCTTTGTACAGGAGACACACTTCAGGTCACAAAATATTTCCAAATTTTATAACTGAAGATACCCACATACTTTTCATGCCCCTTCTACACTCAAAAAAACAAAAGGAGTTACCATCCTTATCGCCAAAAGCCTCCCATTTCAATTCTCTGCCCAGTTAGCTGACCCTGGAGGGCGATATATATTTGTTAAAGGGCATATCCATAACAAGCCGGTGAGGTTTGCCAACATTTACGCTCCCAATACTTGTCAGGTTCCTTTTATCAGGAAAGTAATAGATAGGCTCATCCCGTTTCACGAAGGAATGACCATTCTCGGTGGCGACCTCAGCGTCCCCTTCTGCCCTAATCTCGACTCCTCAACTGGATCCTCCTCCCTACCACGCCCTTCACCAAATTAAGAACCAAATGCACCTATTGTCCCTACATGATACCTGGAGAACCCTCAACCCTGACTCCAAGGACTATACCTACTACTCTCCTCCTCACAACAAATACTCTCGTATTGACTACCTCTTTATCACCCAAATGGACCTGACTTACCTCCAAGACGCTTCCATAGAGCCTATGTATATTTCAGACCACCACCCCATTACTATGACCCTCCGCTTTCCCAACTTTGAATAGAGACACAACGGTTGGAGACTGGACCCACAGCTTCTGGCGAGTAAAGAGACCCTACAGCTGACATTAAAGAACTATTTTGCGCTTAATTCCTCTTCAGAGACGTCAGCCTTGACCCAGTGGCTGGCCCACAAATGCGTTACGAGAGGCAAATGCATTTCTGTTTCATCGCAAATGAAAAAAGAAAGACAGGCCACAATTATGGCATTAACCTCCCAAATTCACGCACTAGAGGCTTCCCATAAACGGAGTAAAGCCGAAACAGATTACGCAGCCCTGACAGGAGGAATTGGACAGACAGGTCAAAAGGAAATTCATGCTAACTACTAAACTTTTTTACGATCAAGCCAACAAAAGTGGTAAACTCTTAGCTAGGTTACTTAGAGGCAAAAGGGCCCAAATGACAATTCACTCCATCACAAATCGTTCGGGAGTAATAATCAACAAAACTGAAGACATAGCACAACAATTTGTTGAATATTATTCTAACCTATATAACTTGCCGAAACATTCTAATCACCCCCAGAATCCACACTCCAGGATTAATGCTATTGATAACTATCTCTCAGAACATAAACTGCCCCAGCTCACTCCAGACCAAGTAGCCACCATTGACGCCCCCCTTAATTCGGAGGAACTCCGACTTGCCCTAAAGAGCCTTAAACCCGGGAAAAGCCCAGGCCCTGATGGTCTCACTGGTCTATACTACCAGACATATGCGACTGTCCTGGCCCCACACTTCCTAACCGCCTTTAATTCCCTACACGAAGTGAAGGAACCCCCTAAAGATCTGCTAGAAGCACACATATCGGTTATACACAAGAAAGGGAAAGACCCCACATTAGTTGAAAACTACAGACCTATCTCTCTACTAAATGTAGATATCAAGATTTACGCAAAACTACTGGCCAACAGACTCCTTCCCTTCATTCCCAATTTGATATCCCACAATCAAGCTGGTTTTGTCCCTGGCAGAGAAGCGCGTGACAACACCATTAAGGCTCTTACTATCCAACACTGGCTAGCTAAGACAACTACAGAGGGTTTCTTCCTATCTACAGATGCGGAGAAGGCGTTCGATAGAGAGTCTTGGGACTATATGACAGCGGTCCTCTCCTCAGTAGGACTGGGACACTTCATGCTAAATAGCATCCTAAGTCTATATACAAATCCGCATGCCAGGATCAAGATAAACGGCCACCTATCGGATGCCTTCCCCATCCAGGATGGAACCAGGCAGGGTTGTCCCCTTTCCCCGCTAGTTTTTATTCTTACCATGGAACCCTTTCTTATTTGCATTCAAACAAACCCGGATATCACGGGAGTCACAATTGGCGATCGCACCTACAAGATAGCTGCCTTTGCCGATGATATCCTCCTTTTTCTCACAAAACCAGATATCACCATCCCTAAACTCCTCAAAGAGTTCCTTCGATTTGGAACCATATCTAATTTTAAAATCAACATTAAAAAATCGTATGTCATAGTAAGCAAATGCCAAGACTCCTCTTTTACCTGGAAATCAGACGGAATCCCATACCTGGGCATACAACTCCCTACCTCGACAACAGGACTCTACACTTTAAACTTCCTTCCCTTCTTGCGGGAACTTTCGAAAAAGACCTGCACACCTGGGAGAAACTGAACCTTTCCTGGTTTGGGCGGGCAGCTACTATCAAAATGATGTCCCTCCCCAGGTTCTTGTACATTGCGCAGGCAATACCCATTGCCCTACCCAAATCGTTCTTTTCTTCCATTAGATCCCAACTTAGCTCATTCTTATGAAAAGGACACCCACTCCGAATAAGTCTAACTAGACTCTCTGCCCCTAAGCACAGGGGAGGCATTGGCTTGCCGGATTTCCAAAGATACCATAAGGCTATATTATTAGCGAGAATAATTGACTGGCACGTCCACGACAAGATCAAGGACTGGGTTCCCCTTGAACAATCACTTCTCAAACACCCTCTTCAGGATACAATCTGGCTCCAGAAACAAAATAAGGAGATGACTAACAAAAATTTCCCCCTACTCGCCCCTCCCATACAGTGCCTCCGGGATCTATCGAAATCCTCTTCACTAACATCCCTTCCGGGACCTATGACCCCTATCCTGAACAATCCTAGCTTCCCCCTGGGACTTTCTGATATGAGAACTAAATTCCCATCAAACCTCCGCCCAAGGGCACATCATTTTTTCTCCCGTGGCGTCTTCCGAACCAAATCAGACCTAGTCAACTCCAACATCGTAGAATCAATTCTCAATTGGTCATACCTACAGATTCAACATTTCCTCACATTCTCAAAGGAAAAAAAAACCTCTATCTCAAACCCTTGACCACCTTTGAGAAACTCTGCGGATCCCAACCTCAGAGACACCTCATCGCGAGTTTGCGCGCTCTCCTCTCAAACACTGGACCACCTAGCTCCCATTAGAAAAGTCTGGGAAACAGTGCCCACTAACATACTTCTTGACAGAGACTGGGAAACAATTTGCCTCACAGCACACAAAAGCTCCCGCAACTTTACCATTCCGGAACATAACTACAAAGTGCTAACTCAATGGTATAGAGCACCCGCGCTACTCCACATATTCTACCCTCATTGCCCCAACGTTTGCTGGAGATGTGGGAACCCAAGGGGCACAATGAAACACATCTGGTGGGACTGCCCAATTATCAAGGTGTACTGGGAACAGGTCCACGACATAATAAAACAAGTTTCCCCACACCCAATAGACTTTTCCCTACATCAATATGTCTTACACTACTCAGAACCTATGAAACATCTACACCGTCATTCCCTAGCCATGCACACGATAACTTCAGCTAGCATGTGCATTCCAGTTCTCTGGAAGCAGACGTCAGCTCCTTCACTCAAAGCTTGGCTCAGCAGACTTAATAGAATTATGGAAATAGAGGAACTTATAGCAATATCTTCAGATAATCTAAACAAGCACCATAAAATCTGGATGCCCTGGATCCTCTTCCAGAGCTCAGATAAATATTGTGCCATTTGCAAGCCCTAATAACCTGGTATTCGGTAACCCTATCTCGCTTGCCAGACACTTCCAACCCCTAGCACGCTGAACTACCCACATATCAAAAACTGCGTGTCCTGGACCCCAATAAGCTACATCCCCTCTTACCCCCCCACCTTACCACCCTATTTATCCTATACCCTCCCTATATCCCCCCTCCCCTCCTCATCTCTCTCTTCGGTCTCCATCAGGGGCATAAAACCCCATCCCACACTTAACACCAACAAATATCCATAATGCCTTCCCCCTCAACATACCTTAACTCAATACTATCTTAACACCCAGTTTATTGTTTTGAGCTTATTTCTACATGTTCCGAGATGAATGTCTTTTTTTTTATTTGCTACAGCATTATTGCTAGTTATGACGGCAAAATTGTTTGTAACAATTGTTCCTTTAAATGAGACTGTACACCTTTATAACTTTCTCAATAAAATCTTTGTGGAATTAAAAAAACGTTTTGATTAAATACTGCCAAAAGAAAGCTCTATTTGTGTGACAAAAATTATAAAAAATTAATTTAGGTACAGTGTTGCGTGACCGCGCAATTGCCATTCAAAGTGTGAGAGAGCTGAAAGCTGAAAATTGGCCCGATCAGGAGGGGGGTTATAAGTGCCCAGTAAGCAAGTGGTTAAACCACGCTGCATTATAACACTTGCTGAATGGCTGGGTGCTCCTTTCATTCCTCACCCCTAACCTCCTCCCCATCTCTCACACCCTCCAAAGTCCTCCCCCAGCACCTCTTCTTTCCCATTCTAATATCTACAGTATTCTAAATCTTATTTTCCATGTCAACAGATTTCCTTTTCCAGCCTCTCTACAGTCATATGCTAGTCTCCTGTTCTACCCTTATAAAACTAGACAGAAAGTCAACAGTCAATTAAGTAGATCGATCAGGCTCTCTAGACCACCTAAGCACAATAACTCTCTAAAATGTAATGTTGTATAAAAGATGATGAGTAAGCTTCAACACATGTGCAAAGATTTTTTTATGACTCTTGCATCTGCCTTACGTAACACTACAAAACATATACAGTATACATCTGATGGGTTTGAGTATATTGTACCTAACATATTATATTCCCTCTTATTCCAATCTTTCCAAATCTCTGTAACTGGAAAAGTTCTGACCAAAACTGACAAATAAAATACTCTTTACAAAATAATGCTCTATTTTGATTGACTGCCATCACAGTAACAAACTGCTTGACATCCAGATGTTGTCAAAATCACTAAAATAAAGGGTGGCAAACATAAGCAATGTTTCATTGTGATTCTTTTACACAAGAAAATCTTTCAATAAAAATGTATTGTTAAAAAAAATTTAGGTGGGGAGTGAGATGGAACGTGTGGTAAGAGCAGATTCCTAACCAGTCTAAACTAATTGTCTGGGGGCTGACACATGGAGTGAGAAGACACTGCTTCCACCGACTCCCGCACGCATCAACCTAGAGACGGCTCCAGGCATAGCTTCTCCTGGCCAACTGTCTGGTAATGGCAAGGGGGACTCCCACAAGACAAAAGTGACACACAGACTTTCCAGAGGTTTGCAGAACAGATGTTCAGTTATTCCCGGTTTCTGTTAAAGTGACACACAGACTTTCCAGAGGTTTGCAGAACAGATGTTCAGTTATTCACGGTTTCTGTTAAAGTGACACAGACTTTCCAGATGTTTGCAGAACAGATGTTCACTTATTCCCGGTTTCATTTAAAGTGACACACAGACTTTCCAGATGTTTGCAGAACAGATGTTCACTTATTCCCAGTTTCATTTAAAGTGACACACAGACTTTCCAGAGGTTTACAGAACAGATGTTCAGTTATTCCCGGTTTCATTTAAAGTGACACACACAGTTTCCAGATGTTTGCAGAACAGTGATATGGGATCTCCCGGCTTATTTATACTTTTTTGACATAGTTTGAAGATGATTTTAGAACAGTTATATGGCTTCTACCGTTAATTAATACTTTTCAGACCCATTTTGAAGATGGTCCACATCCACCTCCATTTTTTATTTTTTTATGTTTTTATTTTTTTAAAAATGCTTTTAGTTATTTCCCTGTCCCCATTTCTTTGTAGGGCACTTGTCCCACCCTTACCCCCATTTCCTTCCTTTTGCAGACCTCTAGGACTTTCCAGGGCTTTCTTACAGCCATTTTTGTGCCTAAAAGTTCGGGTCCCCATTGATTTCAATGGGGTTCGGGGTACGGGACAAAGTTCGGGTTCTGTCCGGACCCGAACCCGGACTTTGTCCCGAAGTTCGGCCGAACCAGCAGAACCCGGACTTCTAGAAGTTCGCTCAACTCTACCTATAAGGTCTTTTTTGATGTTTTCTTGTTCTTTCTCTTTTTCTTTCCCCCTACTCCCCACGGTTGGTCTTCCACACTAACTAAGTTCTGTTTTAACGATATAACCCTGAGCACCATCTGGTGGATACACAAGGCGACTATTATTTACATATACTCTTTCCTTCCCCTTTTCCTTTTTCTCCACTCAGGCGCGGCGGGCTGCTCCTTTCTACAGTCTCACCTTTTCCATCTAGAACCTTGGGAATGACTCACAATCAATAGCTAGAAATGTCCTTCCTAAATTGTAGGGGGTTTTACACACCAGAAAAAAGGAGTCAAATTATCACTTCCATAAACTCCATATGCAAATCCTCCTGCTGCAAGAAACACACTTCAGAACCGATACCATCCCGAAACTCCCACACCGATACTATCCAACTTGGTTTCACAGCACCAATCCCTCTGCTGGCTCCAAAGGGGTATCCATAGCCTTTCATGTTTCCTTCTCTCCTGAAGTTTTAGATTTGATGATTGACCCTCTGGGCAGATTAATTTTCTTGAAAATAAGATATTCCCAGACCATTTACACTATTATTAACGTTTATTTTCCTAACCAGGATTAACTCTGGTTCCTTCTCTCTGTGACATCCAAACTCCGCAAATTCGGTGCCACTAACGTAATTCTGGGTGGAGATATGAACCTCGCCTTGATCCCACGTCTGGACACATCCTCAGGTAAGTCCTCTCTGTCCCCAGCTTGCTTGACCAAAATTCATTCACTTTTTGCAGAATTTTCACTGACAGATGTGTGGCGTGTATTGAACCCTTCAGGCAGGGACTACTCATACTATTCCCCAGCACACTCATCTTATAGCAGGATCGACTACATCTTGATCTCTCAAAATCCTTTAGATTCCAAACCTGACGCCATGATAGGTCTGACACTTTGGTCCGATCATGCCCCGGTTCATCTCTCTTTGGGTAGCCCTCCACTTTGTAGGCTCGGATACACTTGGAGGCTGAACGACAATTTATTGAGAGACTCTGTCTGCACTCAAGCAATCTCCCAGGCGATTAGGGACTTCGTCACGGACCACGCGCATGACGACACGTCTCCTCTTTTTAAGTGGGAAGCCTTAAAATGCGTGCTGAGAAGGGTTTTCATACAAAATGGAGCATGCCTTAAAAAAGCACGATCCGGGGAGTGCGCATGCGCGGACCTCGGGATAGGACGTGATCCCCCGGAGCTCCGCACCGCCCGGACCAAGACGGGATTCCCGAGCCGTTCACAGCCATAGTGAACCCCCGAACAGCTAACCACCCGATAGGGGATCAGGGCTGGACCTCTTTTATGAAAGCGGAGAGCCAGTCCAGACCGAAGCAAACGGTAAACAGACAGCTCGTCTTCCTCGATCAGAGGCCTAGCAGTCCTAAGATGGCGGCCGCAACACAGGCGGAAGGGAGGAAAGAGGAGGCTTTGTGTCTTTCTAATGGAGCGGTGAGCCCATGTATCAACCTTAGAATTACAGACTCCCCAGGGACAATGCTGAACAGGCTGATAGATGTCCCCCCTTCCCCTGCTTCCACAGATGGCAAACGAAGCCAGACCTGACCGAGAGGCGAAAGTATTTTCTCCAGGTCGGGACTAGGGGATAGCCCACCAATCGACAAGCCCCCAAGTGATACCGACACTTGCCGAGCCCTTAGGGCAGAACCAGGCCCGCCACGCCTCGAGGCCCCCTAGTGCAGGATAGGGCTCCAGGCGCGTACGCGTGAGGGGCCTAGCACGAAAAAATTCCGTACGAGGTAAAACATACTTTTGGGAAGAGTCGTGCGTAAAATTCCGAAGGGTGAATTTTTCTCCTCTGCACAGCAGTACGCGCACCAGGCACTG
>BLSH010255450.1:1905677-1922382 GCA_018402905.1 Glandirana rugosa
CAGTCCTGTGAGTTTGACTTGTGTTCCGTGACCCCCCTCACACATTGGTCCAGTGTTCACAGCCATCCCAGTTTTCCATCACAACTGCTACAGGCTCTAGTGGTTTGAGTGTCCTGACTCCCATGGCAGCTCTTGGCTCAGAGCACGGGCTGCCTGCAGCATTACATCGTGGGGCAGCCAGCTGGCTTGGCAGATGGGATCACTCTAGCTTACATTTTCTGTGACAGGCGTGTTTTACCTGGAACCATGTGAGTACATCCTGTTATCCTTTTCATTGTTTCATCAATAAAGGAGGTTTTACACTAGGGGGTCGATTTACTAAAGCTTGAAAGTGCAACATTTGGTGCAGCTCCACACAGAAACCAATCAGCTTCAAGGTTTTATTGTCAAAGCTTGATTGAACAAGCTGAGGTTAGAAGCTGATTGGCTAGCATGTAAATCTGCACCCATTTTTGCACTCTCCAGCTTTAGTAAATCAGCCCCTAGGGGAGCACTTCCCTTGTTCTTTCCCTTCCAATCTTTTGTTACAGATTGCAGCCCAGACCTTGTTAACAATCTTCTTGGAGAGCATCTGAACTTAGTTAACCTCATTAAACCAGTGGATTTCCAGGTTGAAGAGTGCAGGATTAGAATTCCTTTTTTGTGATAATCTTTGTGCAGTCCACTCCACCCAGTACAAAAGTTTATGTATGACATAGTACACCCGCATAGTACATAGTGCATGTTCCCGCAAATGACGGACTCATGAATGAAGAGTCATCACTAGAATGGAAAGATTTCTTTATCAGAAAAGGGGTTGAGTTGCTTCAATTGTTACTCATTAGAAAACAAAGGAAAATGAAGTTATTAGAGGCCCAGATTTCTGAGCTTCAGAAAAAAATAGAGCCCCTGAAAGACACAGATGAATTCATTAAATTATCTGTGGAATAAAAAAATAAGCTTACCAAATGGGATTCTGAAACCCAGTTAAAGAAAAAGAAGAAATTTAATAGGGACCTAGGGGATTTTAACAATGATTGAATTTTTAAGTGGCAATCAGTAATAAGTAATACGGATTCAGCACCTGTAGCAGAGACACTGGTTGAAGAGGTAATGGATTCCCCAGCACCCACCCCTAAACTGACTCCAAAGGGCAGCCCTATTTACCAATATGACCAAGATCAGACCTACTGGAGAGAGAATGAAGTTACTGTGTATACCCCAAGAAGAAATAATCAATGGTTAAGGGTTAATAATACTAACCAGAGAGGGAAACCGGGAAGGGGGAGGAATACCCACCGGTACCCTATCCAACAGGAAAGAAATATGTACCATTATCCTCATCAATATAGAACCCCTGAAAGGTATTACCATCAATATAATTCTGAGAATAGGGGAAGGCAATTCAATAGAGGAAGGGTTGAAACCCCAAGAGGAAGCTCAATTAAAAAATAGATATGCACCCCTCCAGAACTAGGCTCCGCAGGAGACAAGGGATTTTCACCAAGCCCAAAATGGTCCCGGAGGGGGGCACATGTCAACATACCCGGAGGAAAGATGGAGAGACCCCCCCACATATGGGCACCCCCAGGGGGGAACATATAGGAAAAAGAAAGGAAAGAGAGGAAGGAGAGGGGGCAAGAGGTTTAACCACTTCCGTACCGCCGGACGTCATATGACGTCCTTGGGTTTGAGTGGTGATATCTGAATGGTGCCTGCAGGCACCATTCAGATACCGTTTTTTTCAGCAGATGATTCTGCGTCTGATAAAAGTGGTCTTAGCAGCGGATTCACCGTGAGATCACTTTTATCAGCAGCAGGAGAGGTGCCCCCCCTCCTGCTGCTTTCCGGTCATCTCCGCCGCTTACCGGACCCGCCGGCAGCGGCGGAGATGATCCGATCCATCCCCCCCAGTGTCCGAGAACCGACTGAGCGGCTGAAGCCACTCACTCAGCTCCATAACACGGCGGGGCGGAAATGACGTCAGAAGTCACATTCGCCCAACAGTCTTAAAGGGCCCGTTTTTTTGGGGGGGCTGTCATTTTTTTCAGATTTTTTTTTTTTTTTTGCATTTTAGTGTAAATATGAGATCTGAGGTCTTTTTGACCCCAGATCTCATATTTAAGAGGACCTGTCATGCTTTTTTCTATTACAAGGAATGTTTACATTTCTTGTAATAGGAATAAAAGTGATCATTTTAAAAAAAAAAAAGAACAGTGTAAAAATAAAAAGTAAAAAGCAAAATAAATAATTAAAAAAAAATAAAATAAAAAAAATCGCGCAGAAGCGAACGCATACGTGAGTCCCGCCCACATATGTAACGCAAAACTGTGAACTTGTAGAATTTTTTAAACGTCGCCAATGGAGATTTTTAAGTTGCAAAGTTTGTCACCATTCCACGAGCGGACGCAATTTTGAAGCATGACATGTTGAGTATCATTTTACTCGGCGTAACTTTATCTTTCCCAATATGGAAAAAATTTGGCCTAACTTTACTGTTTTCTTATTTTTTAACTAAAAAAACTAAATTTATTTTAAAAAAAAGCACGCTTGGAAGACCGCTGCGCAAATACGGTGTGACATAAAGTTTTGCAATGACCGCCATTTTATTCTCTATGGTGTTAGAAAAAAATATATATAATGATTGGGGGTTCTAAGTAATTTTATAGCAAAAAAAATGTTTTTAACTCATAAGCACATAATTCAAAAAACAGGCTTGGTCTTGAAGTGGTTAAAAAAACCAAGGCCCCATTAGGTACAGGGATTTTTAATTTAAGTGGTGTTCCATTGACAGATGATGAGCTTAAAGTACTGGATAAAGGGCTAAAATATGCCCCAGTATGTCATTTGAATACATTTCAGACTTACATAAACATACAAAAATATATACGTACTCTCAACATCAAGAAATATTTCCTTTCTTACACAAGCAGATTGGACTCTAGGGATTCTACTAGTCATTCGAAATTACATAACCATTCCACCTTCAATCCTGTCAATAAGGATAATAAATATATAGAGGTTTTTAAGAATAAAGTGTGTCAGGAATTGGAATCTTTGGTAGTAAGAAAAGTATCTGATCCGGAATATATTAGGAAGGGTATTCATTCCTTGGAGATAAAGAAGGACATCATTATACGTCCTGCAGACAAAGGAGGAGGGTTAGTATTTATGAATAAATCCTCATACCTATCTGAAATAAATCGCCAATTAAGCGATCAGAACACATATAAGATTCTCAACAAAGATCCCATGTTGACCTATAAATATGAACTACATAGACTTGTAAGAAAAGGACAGGTGGAAGGTATTTTGAATAGGAAGGAGGCACTATAATTGGACCCTATGTTCTGCAGAACTCCAATAGGAGCGCTGCACAGTTTGCTTATTATAGTACACCAAACAAAAAGCTTTTGTTCTATGTTTCTTATTTTTATTATGGGAATGCCCTTTGGGTGTCAAAAGTGAATATATGATTAGTCATCCTCACTATTGGTCATCAGAGAAAAACAGCATAAGGCTAGGTTCACACAAGCACTAGTGGGGTGCGATTTGATATGATTTTCAGTGAGATTATATAGTGCTGCTTGGTTGCGTTTTGATGCATTTTTATACTACTGCATTTTGACTCATCCCTGCTGTCAGTCAGCAGGGATAATTTATTCGTTGTTAACGAGCTGGCATCCTAATAGCCAATGACTCATCCCTACTGTCAGCCATGGGATTCAGACGCCTTTGGAGTCTTGTTGTTTCACCAGTCTATAAAGTTCTATCAGGCCGATTTAAAATTTACATATCTTGTCACCTATTAGGAGAAAAAAGTATATACAGTATCTCACAAAGTACACCCCTCACATTTTTGTAAATATTTTATTCTATCTTTTCATGTGAAAACGCTGAAAAAATGACGCTTTGCTACAATGTAAAGTAGTGAGTGTACAGCTTGTATAACAGTGTAAATTTGCTGTCCCCTCAAAATAACTCAGCACACAGCTATTAATGTCTAAACCGCTGGCAACAAAAGTGAGTACACCCCAAGTGAAAATGTTCAAATTGGGCCCAATTAGCCATTTTCCCTCCCCAGTGTCATGTGACTCGTTAGTGTTACAAGGTCTCAGGTGTGAATGGGGAGTAGGTGTGTTAAATTTGATGTTATTGCTCTCACTCTCTCATACTGGTCACTGGAAGTTTAACATGGATAGCTTAGGCTATAAGAAGATTGCCAAGACCCTGAAACTGAGCTGCAACATGGTGGTCAAGACCATACAGCGGTTCAACAGGACAGGTTCCACTCAGAACAGGACTCGCCATGGTTGGCCAAAGAAGTTGAGTGCACATGCTCCGTGTCATATCCAGAGGTTGTCTTTGGGAAATAGACGTATGAGTGCTGCCAGCATTGCTGCAGAGGTAGAAGGGGTGGAGGGTCAGCCTGTCAGTGCTCAGACCATACGCCGCACACTGTATCAAATTGGTCTGCATGGCTGTGGTCTCAGTAGGAAGCCTCTTCTAAAGATGATGCACAAGAAAGCCACAAACACTTTGCTGAAGACAAGCAGCCTAAGGACATGGATTACTGGAACAATGTCCTGTGGTCTGAAGAGACCAAGATAAACATATTTGGTTCACATGGTGTCAAGCATGTGTGGCGGCAACCAGGTGAGGAGTACAAAGACAAGTATGTCTTGCCTACAGTCAAGCATGATGGTGGGAGTGTCATGGTCCGGGGCTGCATGAGTGCTGCTGGAACTGGGGAGCTACAGTTCATTGAGGGAACCATGAATGCCAACTGTGACATATTGAAGCAGAGCATGATCCTCTCCTTTTGGAGACTGGGCCGCAGGGCAGTATTCCAACATGATAATGACCCAAAACACACCTCCAAGACGACCACTGCCTTGCTAAAGAACCTGAGGGTAAAGGTGATGGACTGGCCAAGCATGTCTCTAGACATAAACCCTATTGAGCATCTGTGGGGCATCCTCAAATGGAAGGTGGAGGACTGCAAGGTCTCTAACATCCACCAGCTCCGTGATGTCATCATGGAGGAGTGGAAGAGGACACCAGTGGCAACCTGGAAGGCTCTGGTGAACTCCATTCCAAAGAGGGTTAAGGTAGTTCTTGAAAATAATGGTGGCCACACAAAATATTGACACTTTGAGCCCAATTTTGACATTTTTCACTTAGGGGTGTACTCACTTTTGTTGCCAGCGGTTTAGACATTAATGGCTGTGTGTTGAGTTATTTTGAGGGGACAGCAAATTTACACTGTTATACAAGCTGTACACTCACTACTTTACATTGTAGCAAAGTGTCATTTCTTTAGTGTTGTCATATGGAAAGATGGAATAAAATATTTACAAAAATGTGAGGGGTGTACTCACTTTTGGGAGATACTGTGTAAAGCCAATTTTTTTTTGTAATTTTTTTGTTGCTATCAGTGTTTCATTAGGTAGATTTCCATTCACTTCCTGTACTGTAGACTCAACAGGAAGTGGGGGATATCTTTCCAATTTGAGGGATTCCCTCTAAGACAGTTGTCATGGAAACAAGTGTCCCTTTTGGAAGAGTACCCCTCATTTCCTTTTCCGATGGAAACTACAAATTGTGAACAAATCCTAGTTGATCAGGACAATTAGAGCCGGAAAAATCTCACAAACAGAGAGCAAAAAACATCTGACAGAGGTTCCAATCTCTCAACACTTAATCCAAGTTTTGCCTTTAGTTATGCTAAAAAAAACCCTGAAAATTTGGCTACAATTACTGTATGTTTTGATGTTGATGGTAGTTCCCTCTATAACCACCACAGAGAAAAGATCAGATTACAACAAGGAACACAACTATTCAGGTCTATGTGTTTCATTGCAGTGGTAGCGTCAGGGGGATTTTCCTTTTTTCAGGGTAACTCTGACAGGCATTGCATCTGGCCACACTCCTTCCAAAGTCAAGAGTTGTCTTTAAATTAAGGCTGACATTTTAGCATTCCCCAGGGACATTCCCTAATTCAAAGAGAATCCCCATCAGCATCCCCATCATTGTCACTGGCCATGTACAGTACAAACTCTACTGAACAGACACCAATCCATCAATAGCACTGCACTTGTGCCAAACCAAGATCGCCCTGCTAGACCCATTTGCACACAGATGGATATTGCAATTGTTGCACCAGTGCAAATGGGTCTAGTGGTACAATCTTAGTTTGGCACCTGATCAGTGCTTCTGATCCACTGGTACCTGCACAGTTGTGAAGCTGGCCCACCCCTGCCATCTATTTTTGGGGTGGTGCCTGCTTGAAAAGCCTCCTGCTTCTCTGCAAAAATTGGGGTGCGCAGTTGCTTCCTTACAATTTGCTCACAAAAAAAAAAGGGAGAGGGTTAGGTGAGGGGGTGGTTAAATGCCAGATGCCAAGGGCTAAAAGAAAAATAAAAAAACAACTTATTTGATGTTTGGTCCATTTATTTCTGCAAAAGTGGATGTAAACTAAACAGAACTGAAGTGCACACTGATGATTTGCTAGTCTATTGAACACAATTATCTTCAGACAGTGCTGCTGTTCAAGGGTGTATCAAATGCTCCTCTATAGATAGAGCATAGATAGAAGAGCCATCCTAAGACAGTAAGGCCACTTTTACACTGGGCTGTTTTTTAGGGGCTTTTGCGCTTTAAATTAGCGTCTGTAAAGCACCTGAAAACGCCCCCCATACACCCCAGTTTGAAAGCCTAAGTGCTTTCACACTGGGGTGGTGCGCTTGCAGGGCGTTACAAAAACTCCTGCAAGCAGCATCTTTAGGGCGGTGCGGTGAGAAGTGTATTCACTGCTCCTCCACCGCCCCTGCCATTGAAATCAATGGCCATCGCTTCTGAATCGGCTGAACACCGCCTCAGAAACACGGCGCGCTGGCGCTTTAAACCCCTTTTTAACCCCTTGTGGGGGGTTCAAAGCGCTCCCCTGCAAAAGCGCCGCTTTAACAGCGGTAAAGCGCCGCTAAAACTAGCGGCGCTTTACCGCCCCAGTGTGAAGATTAAAGGAAATGTGACCATGACATCAAAGGACTGGTAAACTGCAATATATTATTTTTTTTGTTTTTGGGTTTAGATATACTTTAACCACTTGCCGACCAACCGCCGCCGATATACGGTGGCAGATCGGCTCATTCCCGCAAATCGGTACAGCGGTTGCCTTAAGACATATAGCAGGTGCTTGCACGTTGCCAGAGGCCGGATATTTATTGTAGCAAAAGTTTAAAAAAAAGTTTTCTTTTTTCAAAATTGTCGGTCTTTTTTTGTTTATAGTGCAAAAAATTAAAACCGCAGAGGTGATAAAATACCACCAAAAGAAAGCTCTATTTGTGGGAAAAAGGGGACAATTATTTTGTTTGGGTACAGCGTCAAATGACCGCGCAATTGTCAGTTAAGGTGAAGCAGTGCCAAATGGCAAAAAATGGTCTGGTCATTAAGGGGGTAAATCCATCCGGGGCTGAAGTGGTTAAAGTATACTGTATGTGAACCCTTACTTTGTAAAACAACCCATTCAATTTATCTGTTGGAGGCAGAGAAACAGCAGTATACTGATCTTCCCAGTGAGGACCTGTGCAGTTGGGTATGTCAGCACAAGTCTGACCAATGGAGTACAGGTACACTGTGCTTCCAAGTAGAATGCAAATAAGCAAACTGACCATGCTGGGATGGATGTGCTTCCATGCCATGTTGTCGCATTAAAATAGGAAATCATGGGGACTGGAACGATCACCTGGTATATCACAAAAAGGAAGCAATGAAAAGAGAATAGGATACTTGTAGTACATTGTACCACAGACACATACAGTATCTTGAATGTGAAATGTTGGGGTAACGTGCACTTTAAGTGGGCCTGTGTTACAGATACTGAACTATTTTAGAGCCAAGGTTGGGATAAGGTAGATGTTTATATTATACAATATGCATAAGCATTAATTATTACAATTTTCATATTGCCCAAGAAAAAGATGGGGGGTGGGTGAGCTGGGGAGGGTTGGACACCAGAGGCAGGACTTACCACCCTGAGCTAGGAATGGGGAACGAAGAGCAGCCTGCATTATTGGACTGTGAGCTAAGGTCCGGATGAGGTATACCACATATTTGACCTACGCTTTAAATATATTTCTTAACCACTTAAGGAACGGAAGGTTTTACCCCCTTCCTGACCAGGCCATTTTTTGCGATATGGCACTGCGTTAACTTAACTGACAACTGCGCGGTCGATTGATGCTGTACCCAAATAAAATTGCTTTCTTTTGGTGGTATTTGATCACCTCTGACAATTTTGAAAAAATATATATTTTTTACTTTCTGCTATAAAACATACCCAATAAAAACATTTTAAAAATCAAATTTCTTCATCAGTTTAGGCCAATATGTATTCTGCTTCATATTTCTGGTAAAAGAAAAACCCCAATAAGCGTACATTGATTGGTTTGTGCAAAAGTTATAGCGTCTACAAAATAGGGGATAGATTTATGGCATTTTTATCTTTTTTGCTAGTAATGGCAGCGATCAGTGATTTTTAGCGGGACTGCAACATTGCAGTGGACAAATCTGATACTAAGTGACACTTTTTTGGGAACCAGTGACACTAATACAGTAATCAGTGCTAAAAATATGCACTGACATTGTACTATTGACTCTGGTAGAGAAGGGGTTAACTCCAGGGGTGATCAAGGGGTTAAGTGTGTTCCTTGGGAGTGTTTACTAACTGTATGGGGGATGGACTGACTGGGACAACACAGAGATCCGTCTTGCTGCGTAGTAGGAAGACAAGATCTCTGTGTCTTCCCCTGTCAGAATGTATCTCTGCCTTGTTTACAATAGCAGATCCCCCTTTTGTCTCTGTGGGGAGCGATCGCGGGTGGACTCGGACCAGCTGATTGGCTCCCCCGCTGTTTAGGTACGTCGCACAGCAGAGACACCTTGCCGCAATACAACAGTACAGGTAGTCGGCAAGTGGTTAAAGTAGGTGTATTCCCAAATTGAAAAATAGATATGCATCATAAACAACTGCCTTTTTTTCCAAATAAAATAGCCATTTTAACGTTATTTCATCCTCTGTATTGCCTAGTGCACACTATGAGAAAATCGGACAAGAAATACTGCTTTAGAAGTGACCATACGCTAATCGGATTGTTAGTACACAGCTTTGAAGAGCCGATCACAATAGTTCATGTAAAACTATCCGAAGGGACAAGCACAAATATTTTTCTCATACGATACCAGAAAGAACGGTTTTAGTTTAGTCAGTACAGTATTCGTCCGAAAAAAATCAGAAGACCAAGACCACAAATGCTTGGAAATGAAAGAATATATTACAATACAATTAGTTGAGCGGACCCGAACTGTAACGTTACTGTACATTTCAAAAAATGTTCGGGTTCGGGTTCTGGGTTTTGGTATTTGATCACGCATATTGAATAGCTGCAGGGCAGCCCATCAACAAGCGTTTCACTGGTTTGCCCTTAGAAGCCTACTAATGGCATGGCTGTGAATGGCCAGTGCATCATGTGACCCAGCCTCTTTATAAGCTGGAGTCACTTGATGCTGCAGTCACATGCTCTCTGAGACTCTGACTAGTGTAGGGAGAGGAAGCTGCCAGCGTTTTTGTGAGGGACGGATTGCAGACATTTTAACATCTCATCCTGCATCCTAAGACTACTACTACTGTTGCTCTGAGGGACAGATTGCAGACCTCAGCCTGTATTACACAACGATCTGATTGTGGAGTAATTTGAGATTTCACATACTGCTGCTTTGAGTGACAGATTGCAGATCAAACCCTGCATTACAGAACAATCTGACTGCTCTAGGTAGAGGCTTCTGCTTAGAGGGACAGATTATTGTTCAAAAATCATCTCCTAGTTCTATAGGGAGAGGTTCAAGCTGTTGCTTAGAGGGACAGATTATTGTTCAAAAATCATCTCCTAGTTCTAAAGGGAGAGGTTCTAGCTGTTGCTGTAAGTGACAGATTATTGTTCAAAAATCATCGGCTACTCCTATAGGGCCAGGTTCCAGCTGTTGCTTACAGGGACAGATTATTGTTCAAAAATCATCGGCTACTCCTATAGGGCCAGGTTCCAGCTGCTGCTTAGAGGGACAGACTATTGTTCAAAAATCATCTCCTAGTTCTAAAGGGAGAGGTTCTAGCTGTTGCTGTAAGTGACAGATTATTGTTCAAAAATCATCGGCTACTCCTATAGGGCCACGTTCCAGCTGTTGCTTAGAGGGACAGATTATTGTTCAAAAATCATCGGCTACTCCTACAGGGCCAGGTTCCAGCTGTTGCTTAGAGGGACAGATTATTGTTCAAAAATCATCTCCTAGTTCTAAAGGGAGAGGTTCTAGCTGTTGTTGTAAGTGACAGATTATTGTTCAAATTTTTTTTTTGTTAGGAACACCACCCTGGGAAAAACCCCATTGCCGTCATCCCTTAATGTATAAATTGGTAAAAAGGATCCCCCTACATAGGATTGGGACTTTTACAGGCAAACTGAGTCATAAATCATATTATATAAAAATGCACAAATTTAATGGTATGCATTAAAATTATGCATTACTACAGTACAACTATAGTACAACAATGCAAAAATACAAATATATACAGATACATGTGATGATTGTTGTTTGTGGAAACTCCGAAGCCCGACGCGTTTCAGGATACTCCCTTCTTCAGGGGCCGTAATTTGGAGAGTCACAATTCTATAATATAATATGACATAGTATATGTGTTTAAATCACATTCAAAAAGACAACAGTATTGCAAGGAACCATTACGGACATTTCAAACTATACCTTCGAGAATCACCATGCAGAAGTGTGCAATCATGACATTGTGTAGATACGTTAAAAACTATGTATATATACAGGCCAAAGGCAAAACCCCGCTAAGGCTGTGTAGTCTCACATAGGCTGCTAACAACACACCACCCCCATAGTCACCGCTGAGCCTCAATGGTCGTCAAGCCAGCCGTGCAAATTCCTACCGGGATGTCGAATCAATATTGGTTACGGCCAATCATGAAAATATCGGGACAACCAGAGATCTAAGGAAAGATATATTATAATAATCATAATGATAATGCGTGATGCCATATCATCATTAAAAAGTAATAATAAAAAAAAAAAATAATAATAATGAATGAGTATGCTATGCTATAAAATCTTACATAGTGTTTGCAGTTATCATAAGGTGCTGTATATACAACACCTTATTTTACTGATGTCTGGGGGGACTGCAGAGCAAAAGGGGGACAGCCGGGAGGGAGATCTATGGTCTCTCAACCTTTATCCCACTGCAATACTCACAATTTGTTGTAAAACATTCCTTTATTAGCAATATAATCTCCTCTGAATAAATTTAATGTTCCATATCTTTTACATTTCTCTACGGTCTCTGATTGCAATAACCACCATAGCATATGTAGCAATGTAGTACCACGTTGGGATATATAATATTTATGTAGCATTATCCTAATGCCCCTAAATTCCTATTTTAGACATGTCTTTCCCACTAAAAGGGTATAACATGTCCCATAGAAGGGGGATTTGATCCAGTCCCCCTCCCTGACCAGAAAGTACTCAGCGGATAATTGTCCTAAAGAGTAGAACGGGGAACAAGTCCCCACGTACCTGGTAGATTTGGCAGGTGAGCTCCTGGCGTGGTGTGTGTCAGATGGCTCTGCGCAATGGGGCCAACGGCACACGCACTTAAATAACGCCGGCGCCTGCGCAATAGGAGCGAGCGTCCCATACCTCGAGTTTGCGTAACAAGAGGTGGGATTGTAATGGAGACTCGATGCAATGGGAGGGGCAGGGGAGGCACGATCGAACTGACGCGGCGAGGCTCCCGAAGCAGACGTGCGCAGCTCCCCCGCATGCGGACACCAGGGGGAGTCCCGCACGGCCGCTCCACCGACGCAACGACTCCACCAAAGGCGGGGGGAAAAGAGGAGAGGGAGACAGATCAAGGCAGTCCCAACTCCCCGTACCCCCCACCGATGCAGAGATCAAAACGCCCCCCTTGGGCCACTAGGGACCGGGGGGCTGGGTTTGCCGGGCGGGGGCCATCGGGGTGAGAGGCCAAAGCAGCCCAGGAGACATGTGGCCATAATAATTTCAACACTGTCAGATGATTTTTTCATAGATCATAAAAGTTCCAGCATAACAAGTATGCAGCAATACAAATGACATTCCTAATGACAGGGAGAAAAACCATGCAGGGTATATTGAGGTATAAACAACAAGTGTATAGAATATGCAGTTCCATGTAAACAACATCAAGATTATGACATTTGTAACATATTAAATTGGGAATGGATTCTCCAATCTGAGTGGACTCGCAGTGCTTTGCATCGTGAGTCCGTCCAAATGAGTCCCCCCAAAAAGCCTTCAAAAATGTGGGGTGTCTCTCCCCAATGCTTGTCACCGGATTGGGACCTCACTCTTGAGGTCAGAGTTTCCCAAGCAGGTGACCTGCCCAGAAATTAAAAAATTCCCCATGCATAGATCAAGAGAATAGATAGTGGGTCTATTCTTTTTCGCAACCCCCAGAAACAAACCCTTCTAAGAAGGGGCGGAAACTGAGTTGACTGTTCAAACCTGGGGGTCTGGTGGCCCCCAGTTTTTCAATCCACCAAGTTTCCTTTTGTAGTAGTAGTTTGTTCCAATCACCCCCCCTTGCATTCGGATGTATCCGATCCAAGATGAGGAATTTGATTCTGGGACATCGGCTGGCATGTTGAATCTTAACATGTCTGCCGAGTGGAAGATCTGGGTTGGCCGTTATCATGCTCTGTACATGACGGTAGGCTCTTTTATAGAACTCTAATTTCGTCTTGCCAATGTAGAAACTCCCACATTGGCATGTTAGCAAATAAATGACACCGGCCGTTTTACAATTTGCATAGTGTCTAGGGGTGTACCTATGTCCATTGGGGAGATATATTTCTTTGCGTGTGTCCATTAGACTGCAATATTGACATCCACCACAGATAAAGGTACCATGACGCATGCATGGGTCACTTCTAAAGATACCTGTAAATTCACTAGAGACTAAATTGTCCTTTAGGGATTTAGCTCGTCGGTACGTAATTGCAGGTGTTGATGGGAGACAGGGTCTTAGAGACGGGTCGACTAGTAGAAGATGCCAATATTTGGTTATAATTTGCTTTACTTTCTGATGTTGGTCATTGTATCGTGTAACGATACGTATAGTTTGTTGGTCCCTTGCTTTCTCGTGTTTATTAAAGAGTAGATCATGTCGCGTTTGATCTTGCGCTCTTTTGAAAGCTCGTTTGAGGCATTTGTGAGAGTAGCCTCGTCTCAACAGTCGCTCCCTTAAGGCCCATGCCTCAGCCCTGAAGGAACCCTCATCCGAGCAGTTCCTTGGAAGGCGAAGGTACTGGCCATAAGGGATAGACTTTACCAGGGGCGCAGGGTGGGCACTGGTGGCATGTAATATCGTGTTGCCCGCAGTTGCCTTCCTATAGAGGCCAGTGGACAAAGCACCATCCTGGTTCTTTTGGATTTTGAGGTCCAGAAATGTCACCTGTGAATTGCTGTATGTCATGGTGAAAGTGAGATTGAAGTCGTTCTTGTTCAGAGCCAACAAGAACGCATTCAAGGACTGCACATCACCTTCCCAAAAGACCAAAATGTCATCTATATACCTGTGCCATGATGTTATATGAGAAATAAAGGGTGTGAGAGTCTCATCAGAAAAGAGAGTCCGCTCCCATTCCCCCAGATACAGGTTCGTGTAGGATGGCGCACAGCAAGTGCCCATAGCCACCCCCTGTATCTGGAGGAAACAGGTGCCATTAAAGGAGAAAGAATTATGTTGGAGTATGAATTCTAATGCATCCACAATAAAATTGTGGATTTTTTTGTCATCCTTGTGGGATTGTGACAGAACATGTTTTATAGCTGCCAATCCCAAATGATGTGGGATTGAGCTATAAAGTGCTTCCACATCTATAGCTACTAAGTATGTATGTGGGGAAAGTTGGATGTCTTCAATTTGTTGTAACAGGTGAATGGTGTCCTTGGTATATGAGGGTAAGCTCATTACATATGGCCTCAAGTATGTGTCGATGTATTTACTTAGATTTTCAGCTATTGATCCGTTCCCTGAAATGATGGGTCTCCCCGGAGGATCCATCATGTCTTTATGTAGTTTCGGTAGACTATAGAAGGTGGGGATTTTAGGGTACTCCGTACGAATATAACCCCAAGTGTCCTTATCAATGACGCCTTGTGCATAAGCGCCATCTACCAAGGCATAAAATTTACAGTAATGCTTTTCTATCAGGGTACGTGAAATAGGTCTGTACCATCTCTCATTTTGTAAAATCTTTAAGCACATGGCCTTGTATTGATCGTTGGACATAATTACAATGTTTCCTCCCTTATTGGAAGGTTTTATAGTCAAATTGTGTTGAATTTTCAAATTTTGAAGAGTTTCTTCATCTCGCTGAGAATGAAGTATAGATCTCAAATGGGGTTTCAATTTTTTAATCTCTTCTGTTGTAGCAGATATGAAAGCTGCTAAATTCATATTGGATGAGATGGGTGGAAATTTGTCTGATTTCTTTTTAAATGCTGTTTTTTCCTGAGGGGGTTTTTTGTCCCTGTCGACATGTTGGTCCAAGAGGGCCTCAATGTCGACAAGGTCAATAAGATCAGAAGGATCTTGTTCCTCCAATAGAGCAAGGAGATCGTCTAGAGCCTGATCTGATTGCTCCATTCTAGATTCATGTGGAGGAGTGACTGTATAATAACTTTTAAATAGGAGTCTTCTTGCAAAAAGATGTAAATCTTTTAACAATTCAAACTGGTCCAGACTTGCACGTGGGCAGTAGTTGAGGCCCTTGGATAATAGTTCCAGCTCGTCGGGGTTCAGTTTGTAGTCAGATAGATTTACAATATTTAGGGTGTCGTGGTGTGTATCGTGATTCTTATTTCGGTGCTCAGTTAAAGGAGTAATGGAGTTATTATGTTGTGTGCTCCGAGAGCTGGTTCCCCTAAAGGGGCCAGGAGGTCCATTTGAGATAAGGAAGAATTAGTGTGAGAAATCCCAGTGTCTGTTAAACCACCACCATTAGAGGCTGAAGATGCTGTGTTCTGAACACCCAGTGCGTTACCTTTACCCGATGAGTGAAAAGATGACAGAATGGAGGGTTGACGAGAAGGGGTAGATGCTGTAGTGCATTTCTTATTAGTTGAGGAGTCGCCTCCTGAGGGTGTACGTTTTGTCTTTTTTCCTCTCCCATTTTGTTTTCGGTGCTGTGGGAAGGAAGATGAAGATAGTGAAGAATTAAGAGAAGACATAGAACCATATTCATAGTTGGATTGAGACTTATTATTTTTCTGTATATGTGTCCCAGTTTTCGCTTGTTGCCATCTATAGGCTCTATTTTCTTGGAAGGATAATTTATCCCTCCAAAATTTCTTTTCCTTAGTGGATAGGACATTGTGAGTTAGTTTATCTAAATGTAATTTCACCTTCTCCTCCTGTTCTTTAAACATATTCAGGCTTTTAAAGGGTTCCAACTTTTTGTATATTAGTTCTATTTCCTTATCCCCTATCCCAATTCTTTTTTGATACTCCTCCATTAGGAGTTGCATCATATTTTTGGAACAGGATTGTAAGTTGTTCTCCCATTTTTTCTTAAAGGAGCTGTCTATTTCGCCCAATAAGGGAAAAATTTGTATCCGCAAAGGGGTTGATCTCCTCCCTGATATACCTGGAAAAGCCTTCAACATGTAAAAAATAAGATGTTTTCTTATCTACCAATTTGCCTAGTTGGAAGAATAGTGAAGTTAATTCAGATTGTGAAGATTCCTTTTTCTTATATTCCCTCTGATAACCCTGCATTAACGTCTCCCATTCCTTGCCTTGAAACATCTTTTCTAATAATTCCTCCAAACAAAATGCAGTCTAAAGAAAGGGATCTAAACAAAGTAGGTTAATGTCATTAAAGATTAATGTTTCATAGCCAGCTGGCCAGAAAATCACTTATTGATCAATTATATAAGGTGGTGAGGGAGAGAGTCGGTATCTACTACCTTAGTTCAAATTTTTTTTGTTAGGAACACCACCCTGGGAAAAACCCCATTGCCGTCATCCCTTAATGTATAAATTGGTAAAAAGGATCCCCCTACATAGGATTGGGACTTTTACAGGCAAACTGAGTCATAAATCATATTATATAAAAATGTACAAATTTAATGGTATGCATTAAAATGATGCATTACTACAGTACACCTATAGTACAACAATGCAAAAATACAAATATATACAGATACATGTGATGATTGTTGTTTGTGGAAACTCCGAAGCCCGACGCGTTTCAGGATACTCCCTTCTTCAGGGGCCGTAATTTGGAGAGTCACAATTCTATAATATAATATGACATAGTATATGTGTTTAAATCACATTCAAAAAGACAACAGTATTGCAAGGAACCATTACGGACATTTCAAACTATACCTTCGAGAATCACCATGCAGAAGTGTGCAATCATGACATTGTGTAGATACGTTAAAAACTATGTATATATACAGGCCAAAGGCACAACCCCGCTAAGGCTGTGTAGTCTCACATAGGCTGCTAACAACACACCACCCCCATAGTCACCGCTGAGCCTCAATGGTCGTCAAGCCAGCCGTGCAAATTCCTACCGGGATGTCGAATCAATATTGG
>BLSH010255480.1:818-11523 GCA_018402905.1 Glandirana rugosa
GACGAGTGTGTTCGTCGTCGTTAAAATCATCTAAAACTGGTGTAGGGAGAGGTTCCTGCTGCTGCTTGTGTGAGCAGTCCATTTCTTGCACAAAAATAAAAAGTGTGTCTACGTTGCTGCTTTAAAAAAAAAGAATAATTAATTATTCTTTTTTTTAGTATTAATAAATAGTGCTACATAGTAGATTTGCACCTTGCTGTGCATTTTTGCGCAAAAATATAAAGTGTGTCTACATTGCTGGTTTAAAAAAAAAATATTCTAAATACTACATTTGTTGCCTGTGGTGCATTTCTTGCACAAAAATAAAAAGTGCATTTACGTCGTCAAAACCCGGGGGGAGAAAATGCGAGATCCAGGGCCTCCAAATTTTTTCAAATCTGCCTACCCTATCTGACTCTATTGCTTCCATTTTTGCATGGGTAAGCACCCTGCCCATTCTGCCTTTGACTTCTGGCACTAATAATGTAGAGGATTTCCATGCTTTCGCAATAGTTTGTTTAGCAGCAGTAGTGAGATGCTGAAACAGTCTATATGAGGGACAGATTATCATTGTAAAATCATCTCATACTGCAGTAGGGACAGGTTCCTGTCGGTGCTGTGAGGGACAGATTATTGTTCTAAAATCATCTCATACTGGAGTAGGGACAGGTTCCTGGCGGTGCTGTGAGGGACAAATTATTGTTCTAAAATCATCTCATACTGCAGTAGGGACAGGTTCCTGTCAGTGCTGTGAGGGACAGATCATCGTTCTAAAATCACCTCTTACTGCAGTAGGGACAGGTTCCTGTCGGTGCTATAAGGGACAAATTATTGTTCTAAAATCATCTTATACTGGTGTAGGGAGAGATTCCTGTCGGTGCTGTAAGGGACAGATTATCGTTCTAAAATCATCTCATACTGCAGTAGGGACAGGTTCCTGTCGGTGCTGTGAGGGACAGATTATCGTACTAA
Organism: Glandirana rugosa; assembly: GCA_018402905.1. Lineage (NCBI taxonomy): Eukaryota > Metazoa > Chordata > Amphibia > Anura > Ranidae > Glandirana > Glandirana rugosa. The sequence continues at coordinate 1,770 of BLSH010255480.1, forward strand.
AGTCATCTCATTCTGGAGTAGGGACAGGTTCCTATCGGTGCTGTGAGGGACAGATTAGCGTTCTAAAATCATTTCATTCTGGTGTAGAGAGAGGTTCCTGTCGTTGATGTGAGGGACAGATTATCGTTCTAAAATCATCTCATACTGCAGTAGGGACAGGTTCCTGTCGGTGCTGTGAGGGGACAGATTGTCATTCTAAAATCATTTCATACTGGTGTAGGGAGAGGTTCCTGTAGGTGCTGTGAGGGACAGATTATCATTCTATAATCATCTCATACAGCAGTAGTGACAGGTTCCTGACGGTGCTGTGAGGGACAGACTATCGTTCTAAAATCATCTCATACAGGAGTAGGGACAGGTTCCTGGCGGTGTTGTGAGGGACAGATTAGCGTTCTAAAATCATCTCTTACTGCAGTAGCGACACGTTCCTGTCAGTCCTGTGAGGGACAGATTATGATTCTAAAATCATCTCATACTGCAGTAGGGAAAGGTTCCTGTCGGTGCTGTGAGGGACAGATTATTGTTCTAAAATCATCTCATACTGCAGTAGGGACAGGTTCCTGTCGGTGCTGTGAGGGGCAGATTAGCATTCTAAAATCATCTCATACTGCAGTAGGGACAGGTTCCTGTTGGTGCTGTGAGGGACAGATTATCGTTCTAAAATCATCTTATACTGCAGTAAGGACAGGTTCCGGTCGGTGCTGTGAGGGACAGATTAGCGTTCTAAAATCATTTCATACCGCAGTAGGGAAAGGTTCCTGTCGGTGCTGTGAGGGACAGATTATCGTTCTAAAATCATCTCATACTGCAGTAGGGACAGGTTCCTGTCGGTGCTGTGAGGGACAGATTATAGTTCTAAAATCATTTCATACTGCAGTAGGGGCAGGTTCCTTGTGGTGCTGTGAGGGACAGATTGAAAATCATCTCATACAGCAGTAGTGACAGGTTCCTTGTGGTGCTGTGAGGGACAGATTGTCATTCTAAAATCATCTCATACTGCAGTAGGGACAGGTTCCTGTCGGTGCTGTGAGGAACAGATTATTGTTCTAAAATCATCTCATACTGCAGTAGGGACAGGTTCCTGTCGGTGCTGTGAGGGGCAGATTAGCATTCTAAAATCATCTCATACTGCAGTAGGGACAGGTTCCTGTTGGTGCCGTGAGGGACAGATTATCCTTCTAAAATCATCTCATACTGCAGTAAGGACAGGTTCCGGTCGGTGCTGTGAGGGACAGATTAGCGTTCTAAAATCATTTCATATCGCAGTAGGGAAAGGTTCCTCTCGGTGCTGTGAGGGAAAGATTATCGTTCTAAAATCATCTCATACTGCAGTAGGGACAGGTTCCTGTCAGTGCTGTGAGGGACAGATTATAGTTCTAAAATCATTTCATACTGCAGTAGGGACAGGTTCCTTGTGGTGCTGTGAGGGACAGATTGAAAATCATCTCATACTGCAGTAGGGACAGGTTCCTTGTGGTGCTGTGAGGGACAGATTGTCATTCTAAAATCATCTCATAATGCAGTAGGGACAGGTTCCTGTCGGTGCTGTGAGGGACAGATTATCATTGTAAAATCATCTCATACTGCAGTAGGGACAGGTTCCTGTCGGTGCTGTGAGGGACAGATTAGCGTTCTAAAATCATCTAAAACTGGTGTAGGGAGAGGTTCCTGCTGCTGCTTGTGTGAGCAGTCCATTTCTTGCACAAAAATAAAAAGTGCGTCTACGTTGCTGCTTTAAAAAAAAAAGAATAATTAATTATTCTTTTTTTTAGTATTAATAAATAGTGCTACATAGTAGATTTGCACCTTGCTGTGCATTGTTTGCGCAAAAATATAAAGTGTGTCTACATTGCTGGTTTAAAAAAAAAATATTCTAAATACTACATTTGTTGCCTGTGGTGCATTTCTTGCACAAAAATAAAAAGTGCATTTACATTGCTGGTTTAAAAAATAAAAGAATAGTAATTTATTATTCTTTTTTTTATTATTAATATATAGTGCTACATAGTACATTTGCGTCCAGAATGAGGAGAGTGTCAAATAAGGGACATGGTCGTGGTGCTGCTGGTGCTGCTGGTGTTGGTGGTGTTGGTGAAGTTCCTGTTGCAAGGAGAGGACGTGGTCAACTTGTGCCAGCTACATGCACAAGTGAAACACCTTCCTCAGGTGCGAGTAGCCGACAGAACCTTAAACGTTATATGGTAGGCCCGAATGCCGCTCAACGAATGGTGAGGCCAGAACAAGTACAGGCGATAATAGATTGGGTGGCTGACAATGCCTCCAGTTCCTTCACATTGTCTCCCACCTGGTCCCTTGATGAAAGCTCAGAGTTGGCACCTGAACCCCATGGCCATCTGTCTTTCACCTCAGCCCCCTGTAAATCAGCCAAGCAGTCTGAGCCCCAAGTCATGCAGAAGTCTCTTATGCTTTTTGATGACTCTGCTGGTGTGCTTTCCATGGGCCATCTACATAGCCCTGCCCTAGAAGTGGTAGACATTGAGTGCACCGATACCCAACCATTTCTGTTTCAGGATGAGGACATGGAAACACCAGCACAGCACGTCTCTGATGATGATGAAATACAGGTGCCAACTGCTGCGACTTTCCACAGTGTGCAGACTGACAAGGAGGGCAGTGGTGAAGGGTGGGTGGAAGATGATGTGGAGGATGATGAGGTCCTAGACCCCACATTGAATGAAGGTCATGCGAGTGACGTGTGCAGTTTAGAGGAAGAGGTGGTGGTTGCACAGAGGCACCAGCACAGCAAAAGAGGAAGCAGGTTGCAAAAGCGGAACGACCGTCCCCTAGACAGTACGCCTGCTACTACCCACCGCACCCAGTGACCTAGCACACCAAAGGCAGCCCAAAGGAGTTCCCCGGCGTGGTAGTTCTTCAGACAATGTGCTGACGATAAGACACGAGTGGTTTGCACACTGTGTAATCAGAGCCTGAAGCGAGGCATAAATGTTCTAAACCTGAGCACAACCTGCATGACCAGGCATATACATGCAAAGCACGAGCTGCAGTGGAATAAGCACCTCAAAATCCAAGAAAGGTCTCGGCCTCCTCCTGCTTCCTCTTCTGCTGCTGCCTCGGCCTCTTCCTCCACCTCTACATTGCCAGTTTCACCTGCCATCCAGCAAACAGACGATGTGACAGCAATGCCACCATGTCCACCACCATCCCCAAGCATTTCCACACGGTCCCAGGGAAGCTTACAGCTTGTCCATCTCCCAAACACTGGAGAGAAAGAGGAAGTACCCCCCTACCCACTCGCGATCCCTGGTCCTGAATGCCAGCATTTCAAAATTCCTGGCCTTTGAAATGCTGTCATTCCATCTGGTGGACAGAGACAGTTTTTAAAACCTGATGGCAGTGTCTGTCCCACAGTACGTGCTTCCCAGCCGCCACTACTTTTCCAGGTGAGCCACCCCTTCCCTGCACAAACAAGTCGGGGACAAGATCAAGTGTGCACTGCACAACGTCATCTGTGGCAAGCTCCACATAACCACTGATACGTGGACCAGTAAGCACGGGCAGGGACGCTATATTTCGTTAACTGCACACTGGGCAAATGTAGTGGTGGGTGGGCCTGAGGCGGCTAGCCGTTTGGCGCATGTCCTTCCACCACCGAGGATTGCAGGCCATTTCTCTTTGCCTCCTGTTGCCTCCTCCTCCTACTCCGCTTCCTCCTCCTCTACCACCTCCTCATCCAGTCAGAGTAACACCTTCACCACCAACTTCAGCACATCCAGGGGGAAACGACAGCAGGCTGTTTTAAAACTGATATGTTTGGGGGATAAGCCCCACACTGCACTGCAGCTGTGGACGGGCACTGAACAACAGACCGATGAGTGGTTGTTACCACTGAGCCTCAAGCCCGGCCTGGTTGTGTGTGATAATGTGCGAATTCTCGTAGCAGCTCTGGGCCTAGCTGGTTTGACGCACATCCCTTGCCCGGCGCATGTGGTGAATTTAGTGGAGCAGAAATTTCTAAAAAAACTACCCGGATATGTCTGAGCTGCTGCAGACTGTGCACACTTTAGGCGTTCTCACCCTGCTGATGCTCGCCTATCTGTGCTGCAGCGGAACTTCGGCCTTCCCACTCACTGCCTCCTATGTGACGTGCCCACAAGGTGGAACTCCACCTTGCACATTCTGGAGAGACAGCGCGAGCAGCAGCAGGCAATAGTGGAGTTTCAGCTGCAGCATGCACTGGTCAGTTGCTCTGCGGAACAGCACCACTTCACCACCAACGTGTGGGCCTCCAGGCAAGACCTGTGTACCATATTGCGGTGTTTTGAGTACTCCACCAACATGGCCAGTGCCGATGATGCTGTTCTCAGCGTTACTATTCCACTTCTCTGTCTCCTTGAAAAAACACTTTGGGTGATGATGGGAGAGGATATGGCACAGGAGGAGGAGGAAGAGGGGTCATTTCCACGGTTATCAGGCCATTCCTTCACAAGTGGCTCGGAGGGTGGGTTCCTGCACCAGCATAGGCCAGGTAAAAAAATTTCAAGCCAGGGCACAGTTCTGGAATTTCAAGCCAGGGCACAGTTCTGGAGGATGAGGAGGACAAGGATGATGAGGAGGAGAAGGAGGAACCGTGTTCACAGCAGGGGCGCACCCAACGCAGCTCGTGGGCATCACTGGAGCGTGGCTGGGGGATACGGAGGACACAGATGATACACCTCTCACAGAGGACAGCTTGTCTTTGCCTGTGGGCAGCCTGGCACACATGAGCGACTACATGCTGCAGTGCCTGCTCAACGACAGCCGAGTTGCCCACATTTTAACTTGTGCTGATTACTGGGTGGCCACCCCGCTGGATCCCCGTTACTTAATTCCCTCACTGGAGCGCGATCGGAAGATACGCGACTACTAGCGCACGCTGGTAGACGTGCTGCTGAGGGCATTCCCAAATGACACCGGGGGCTCAGTGGAAGCAGAAGGCAAAGGCAGAGGAGGAGGAAGAGGTCACCAATGCAGCTGTGGCACCGCCAGCACCTCAGAAGGCAGGGTTAGCATGGCTGAAATGTGGAAAAGCTTTGTCAGCAGCACGCCACAACAAACAGCACCACCAGCTGATAGGCAACGTCTTAGCATTTCAGCAACATGGTGGAACAGTATGTGTGCACACGCCTACACGTACTGACTGATGGGTCTGCCCCATTCAACTTCTGGGTCTCCAAATTAGGCACATGGCCTGAGCTTGCACTTTATGCCTTGGAGGTGCTGGTCTGCCCTGCAGCCAGTGTATTGTCTGAACGTGTGTTTAGCACGGCAGGGGGCGTTATCACAGACAAGCACAGACACCTGTCCACAGCCAACGTGGACAAGCTAACGGTTATTAAAATGAACCAGGCATGGATCCCACAAGACTTGTCTGTACCTTGTGCAGAATAGACATTTAGACCGGCCTCATACAGCCATTGGTATACTTTTTTTTTTTTAATATGTCTCAATATTTTGGGGGCTACCCCAATTAGAAAAAAAAAACAAACAAACAAAAAACAGTGTTGGCTACCTCCTCCTCCTCCACCGCCACTTCCTCCTACACCGCCACGGTCACTGCCTCCTCAACCTCTAGGCTCCTACTCCACATCCACCTCCTCCTCCAATTTTTATTTTTTTTATGTGATTTTAGGTTATTTCCCTATTCACATTTGTTTGCAGGGCACTTTTCCTACTCTTACCCCCATTTTGCTTCCTTCTGCAGGACTCTAGCCCTTTCCGTTACTTTTTAAGAGCCATTTTTGTGCCCAAAAGTTCGGGTCACCATTGACTACAATGGGGTTCGGGGTCAAGTTCGGGTCAAGTTCAGGGCCGAACTCGAATTTTCGTGAAGTTCGCCGAAACCGCCGAACCCAAACATCCAGGTCCAACTCTACTCCTTTTCATTCCGGCCTGTGCATTCTTACTTCAGTGACTCATACACTACATTTATTATTTGGACATCACAGAGGCATAAAGTCAGGGTAATTCTCCAAAATGGGGAGACATTTTAACAACTTCCGCAGTCTCTCCAAACCTAAAAACTATCTTATTGGAGTTAAAGTAGAACTATAGTCAAAATGAAGAAATTAATATGTAATACACCTATACAGTCTGTTAAATATGTCACTGATTGCTTTGCAGAAAACAGTAAGGATGTTGAGATCTCTACCTTGTCTCCTGCTCTCATGGGCACTTCCTTTAGTGAAGTGACAACTTTATTTACTGTTTTTTGAATTGCCTGTGCTGAACACATGTTGTCCCCATTTGCATCTATCTCTCTGCAAAAAAATGTCCTGACATCAATGGGGAAGGGGTTCTTGTACTCTAGCCCTTTCCAGGACTTTTTTAGAGCAATTTTTGTGCCCAAAATTGACTTCAATGATGTTCGGGGTCAAGTTCGGGTCAAGTTCGGTGCCAAACTCAAACTTTTTGGCGAAGTTCGGCCGAACCCGACGAACCTGAACATCCAGGTGTCCGCTCAATTTTAGTAATATTTTAAGATGTTCTTTATCAGACCTGGTCTTGACAACACTCTGTTTTACATTTGACTTAAAAGTTAGACAATTTTTTTGTTGATTAGAATTGTCATTTTAAGTGTTTTTTTTTCACCTCCCAGGCTGTTGCACCCCCACTCTACCACAAAATGTTGCTGAGCAGAGGTTGTAGTAGCTCAGCTACCACTACTTTTACACCTCACCTTGGTGCTAATTTGCACTAACCAAGGTGTTAGATACAGCTCTCCAACTATCTTCTATTTCTATTTTCTACTATTCAGACTCTTCCTCTTCTTCTTACCCTGTGTTTTGAAATTGCTAATCTACCATTGTGTTCACAATTTCTATAGATAGCCGGAGACTAACGGGCTCTTAAGTTACACCTGCAGAGTCGCTGACAGCGATCCCCTTGTGAGGCAACGAGATAGTGTACTCCTCCCTCGGCAACCACCCTATGATCATCTCTCATAATGTTAAAGGCTTGAACATTCCTGAGAAGCGCTCCACCCTTCTAAAGGAACTAAGAAAAGGTAGGCCGCACTTTGCATTCCTAAAGGAGACACACTATCAGACATCCAAACTTGCGGACACATTTTTTACTAGGGCCTTTCATGCCACTAATGACCTGGCCAAATCCAAGGGTGTCTCTATCCTAGTGAGCAGAGATGCACCCTTTGAACTCACAGATCAACTAATCGACACAGGAGGTAGATATGAGTTCCTAAAAGGCAAATATAAGGAAACCCCCATAACTTTAGCGAATGTCTATTTCCCCAATATCACACATGTACATTTCTGCCAAAAAAATAACCAGGGAACTCAAAGGTTTTTCCTCAGGATGTCTGATAGTCGGAGGAGATTTTAATGTCCCCTTTAACCCAGCAGGAGACACCTCATCAGGAAAGTCCTGCATTACCTATAAAATTTTGAAAAAAATCAAGATCCTTCTGCACTCACTGCACCTAATTGACTCATGGAGAATCTTCCACCCAGACGGAAGGGATTTCATCTTCCACTCAATACCCCACAACATGTATGTGCGTATTGACTACTTGTTTGTCTCCCAGAGGGATCTATGTACGGTTGCAGGGGCTCACATTGACCTGCAGTCAATTTCAAACCATGCACCAATCTCACTGGAACTCAATTTAAGACCACCAACCCCGGAGACTGAAATGTGGAGACTGAACGCCTCTCTACTAACTGACCATACCTCACTTCCCACAATAACCGAGAAACTCCTAGAATTCTTTAAACTAAATGACACAGCTGGTATAGACCCAAAGATGGTGTGGGAAGCCCAGTGTACAATTAGGGGGGAATTTATCAAGATAGGCGCAAAAAAGAAAGGGACAAAGAAATTAAACAACTCAGAGGCCACACATAAACAGTCACTATCCACCAAATCAGCAACAAAGCTTCTTGAAACAAGGTAAACCTTACAGCAGAAACTAGAGGCTGTAACTTAGAGATTCTTATTGTTTAAAAAGATTTATTATGAGTCAGGAAATAAGTCAGGCACACTGCTAGCCAGAGCCTTGCGGGACTCTAACACCACCAAGAAGATTGTGGGCATCAAACAACCTGATGGCACCTTAGATGTCACTACAGATAAGATAGCATCTCATTTTCACAAATATTATACAAAGCTTTACAACTTACCTGGCCAACACAGACCCCCTGGAGCAGTTGGGGACAGACACCAGATAATTCTAGACTACCTTGAAAAAAGTGGTATCCCCAAATTGACAGACTCAGATAGGTTCCCTTTAAAAGATCGAATTACGCTTTAGGAAGTCCAAAAGGCGGTTAAAGAATTGAAGGTGGGGAAAAGCCCAGGACCCGATGGATTTACTTCCATATACTATAAGACATTCCTGAACATTTTGGCTGACCCCCTTCTAAAAGCCTTGAACTCTCTGTCTACATCATGAGAGGTGCCCACTGACTTCCTCTCAGTCTTCACAACAATCATTCTGAAGGAACAGAAAGACCCTAGTGACTGTGCCAGTTATCGTCCTATCTCTCTCCTGAATCTGGACCTCAAATTACTGGCAAAGATAATAGCCAACAGACTACGGCCACTCTTGCCTAACTTGATAGGTCCTGAGTAAGTTGGCTTCATGCCTGGACGAGAGGCTAAGGACAATGTGATCAAGGCTCTTCTCCTGACACATGCAGAGCGTACCCATGGAATCGGAGGCCTTCTCCGCATCCGTAGTCTCATGATAGGGTCTCATAGGACCTTATGTTGGCCACTTGCAGATTTGTGGAACTAGGCCCCGACATGATGACATGGATGTCAGCGCTTTACTAAAAAACAAAACTGAAAATAAATAGAACACTGTCAAAGAGAGTCTTGATCACTAATGGAACTAGACATCCCCATTGCTATTTATACTTTCGCTCAAAACTTTTATCAGAATGATAAAAAAAGCAGAAGATGTCTCTGGCTTTAAAATTGTAGACAGAGAGTTTAAGATTGCCGCCTACGCGGATTACTTTCTTTTTTACATCACTAAACCACACACTACAATTCCCAATTTAATTAAAGAGTTCACATTCTACGGTTACATATCAAACCTAAAAATACATTTTTCCAAATCTGAAGCCATGAGCATTAACCTAACTAATCAGGAGTTAGACAAGACCAAGGGGAATTGCCCTTTTAGGTGGGAAAGTGCTTCCCTTAAATACCTGGGAGTCTGGCTAACCCCACGTATCCAACATATATGCTCAAAATTTTCCCCAATTGCTCCAGAAAATAGATCAGGATATAAAAGAATGGCACCAGTGACATTTCTCATGGTTTGGGTGGGCTGCGATTCTTAAGATTACCATCTTACCCAAACTGCTCTTCCTACTTTGCACACTCCCCATAAAAATCCCAAAGACCTTTTTCAAAAATATACAAACAATAATACAGAGGTTTCTCTGGGGCCATAAAAGAACAAGAATCAAGCTTTCATCACTGACTAGATCCAAGGAGTGCAAGAGGGATGGGACTCCCAAACTTTAACTTAAGAATAGAGTTGAGCGAACCCGGACTGTAAAGTTCGGGTCCGTACCGAACTTTGGGGTGTCCGGGACCCAGACCCGAACCTGGACTTTTCAAAAAAAGTCCGGGTTCGGGTCCGGGGTTCTGGTATTTTATTACACGTGTTGAATAGCTGCCAAGGGCAGCCAGTCAACAAGTGTTTCACTGGTTTGCCCTTAGAAGCCATCACAGCCATGCCTACTAATGGCATGGCTGTGATTGG
>BLSH010255480.1:32044-42345 GCA_018402905.1 Glandirana rugosa
ACGGACCACGACGAGCGTGTCAGAGAGGTCGTACACGTTCCACCTCAAGGTGGAACACCCGTGTAGCGTATACTCCGCCACTCGCCCTTCCGGCTTCAAGGCGACGTCGCGTCTGGCCGCTCGTCGTCGTCCCACTCTTACGGCTTTTACGCGTGTCTGCCGGGCGTGAAATACGTCGTCGAGACTGTATAGACCCATCAAAAAATCTTTTAAGACATGGTGGTTTAAGTCGTGTACGCGGTCCGTTCCCTACACGCGGTTTGGTCGAGCCGGGTCTCGGCGATACTCTAAAGTCGGTAACAACGTGTGGTGGTCCGACCCGAGCTGTTTTAAAACTGATATGTTTGGGGGATAAACCCCACACTGCGCAGGAGCTGTGGACGGGCATTGAACAACAGACCAATGAGTGGTTGTTGGCACTGAGCCTCAAGCCCAGCCTGGTGGTGTGCAACAATGGCTGAAATCTCATAGCGGCTCTGGGCCGAGCTGGTTTGGCGCACATCCCTTGCCTGGCGCATGTGCTGAATTTGGTGGTACAGAATTTTCTAAAAAACTACCCAGATATGTCAGAGCTGCTGCATAAAGTGCGGGCCGTCTGTGCGCATTTTCGGCATTCTCACCCTGCTGCTGCTCGCCGGTCTGCGCTGCAGCGGAACTTCGGCCTTCCCGCTCACCGCCTCATATGCGATGTGCCCACAAGGTGGAACTCCACCTTGCACATGCTGGAGAGACTGTGCGAGCAGCACCAGGCAATAGTGGAGTTTCAGCTGCAGCACGCACGGGTCAGTCGCTCTGCAGAATAGCAACACTTCACCACCAACGAGTGGGCCTCCATGCGAGACCTGTGTAGCGCATTGCTGTGTTTTGAGTACTCCACCAACATGGCCAGTGCCGATGATGCTGTTCTCAGCGTTACTATACCACTTCTCTGTCTCCTTGAAAAAACACTTCAGGCCATGATGGAAGAGGATGTGGCACAGGAGGATGAGGAGGAGGAGGAGGAAGAGGGGTAATTTCCACGGTTATCAGGCCTGTCATTCGCAAGTGGCTCGGAGGGTGGGTTCCTGCACCAGCATAGGCCAGGTCCAAAATATTCAAGCCAGGGCACAGTTCTGGAGGACGAGGAAGATAAGGAGGAGGAGGAGGAATCGCAGCAGGGTGGCACCCAACGCAGCTCGTGGGCATCACTAGAGCGTGGCTGGGGGGATACAGAGCACACAGATGATATACCTCCCACAGAGGACAGCTTGTCTTTGCATCTGGGCAGCCTGGCACACATGGCCGACTACATGCTGCAGTGCCTGCGCAACGACAGCCGAGTTTCCCACATTGTAACTTCTTCTGATTACTGGGTGGCAACCCTGCTGGATCCCCTTACAAGGATAACGTGCCGTCCTTAATTCCCTCACTGGAGCGTGAGAGGAAGATGCGCGACTACAAGCGGACACTGCTAGAGGCGCTGCTGAGGGCATTCCCAAATGACACCGGGGGCTCAGCGGAAGCACAAGGCGAAGGCAGAGGAGGAGGAAGAGGCCACCAACACAGCTGTGCCAACGTCAGCACCTCAGAAGGCAGGGTTAGCATGGCCGAAATGGGGCAAAGCTTTGTCAGCAGCCCGCCACAACAAACAGCACCACCAGCCGATACACCACCATGGTGCAAGAGTATGTGTGCACACGCCTACACGTACTGACTGATGGGTCTATCCCATTCAACTTCTGGGTCTCCAAATTGGCCACATGGCCTGAGCTTGCCGTTTATGCCTTGGAGGTGCTGGCCTGCCCTGCAGCCAGTGTATTGTCGGAACGTGTGTTTAGCACGGTAGGGGGCGTTATCACAGACAAGCGGAGCCGTTTGTCCACAGCCAACGTGGACAAGCTAACCTTTATAAAAATGAATCAGGCATGGATCCCACAAGACTTGTCTGTACCTTGTGCAGAATAAACATTTAGACCGGACTCACACAGCCATTAGTATACTTTTTTTTTGAATAGGCCTCAATATTTTGGGGGCTACCCCAATTATAAACAAACTCGACCACCGCCACCTACACTGCCATGGTCACGGCCTAGTCAACCTCTAGGCTCCTACTCCACATCCACCCCCCCTTCCCATTTCTTTATTTGATTTTAATTTATTTTCCCTATCCCCATTTTTTGTAGGGCACTTGCCCTACTCTTACCCCCATTTTACTTCCTTTTGCAGCCCTCTAGCACTTGCCAGGACTTTGTTACAGCCATTTTTGTGCCTAAAAGTTCGGATCCCCATTGACTTCAATGGGGTTCGGGGTCCGGGATAATGTTCGGGCAACGTTCGGTGCCGAACCCAGACTTTTTTCCAAAGTTCGTTCGGACCCTCCGAACCCGAACATCCAGGTGTTCGCTCAACTCTACTCATAAGTGTTCTATCTGCTCTAAAACCAAGGAAACAGCTTACAAGCTCATGACCAACTGGTATATTACCCCAATAAAAATAAAGAAATGGAGCCCACAGCTCTCAGGCAAGTGTTGGAAGTGTGGAGGAGAGAAAGGTACTCTTATCCATATTTGGTGAAATTGCCCATTGCTAGCCCCCTTCTGCCCCCTCTTCTGTGAGAGACATGATACGAGCAATCACTGAAACAAACATTACACTTAACGCAGAATGTTGCTTGCTGCATATATCCACACTTACCTTCAAACGCTAAAAAAACACTAACAAAACATCTCCTTAACGCTGCTAAGGTCTTAATACCAACCCGATGGAAAACCACAAGGGTCCCGACTATTAGGGACTGGCTAACCACTTCAATACCGGGCACTTAGAACACTTCCCACATAGACCGATTTTCACCTTTCAGTGCTGTTGCGATTTGAATGAGTATTGCGCGGTCATGCGACATTGTACCCAAACAAACTTTTTATCATTTTCTTCCCACAAATAGAGCTTTCTTTTGGTGGTATTTGATCACCCCTGCACTTTTTATTTTTTGCACTATAAATAAAAAAAGACCGAAAATTTTGAAAAAAAACCACATTTTCTTCGTTTCTGTCACAAAACTTTGTATAAAGTACATTTTCTCCTTCACTGACGGGCACTGATATGGCTACACTGATGGGCACTGATGAGGCTAGCTTGACAGGCACTGAGGAGACAGTACAGACTGGCACTGATGAGGTGGCACTGATAAGGTTGCACTGATGATGGGGTACATATGCAGCACTTGTAAGCAACACTGACGGGCACTGATACGTGGCACTGATATGCAGCACTGATGGACACTCATAGGCGGCACTGATAGGTGGCACTGAGCACTGATGGGCACTGATAGGTGGCACTGCTGGGCACTAATAGGTGGCACTTTTAGGTGGCACAGGTGGGCACTTTTAGGTGGCACACTGATAGGTGGCACTGGTGGGCACTGGTGCATACAGCACTGTTAGGGATGGCACTGGCAGGCATCATATATGGGCACAGTGCCATCCCTACAGTGCACTATATTGCCCTTACCTGGTGGTCTAGTGGGGGCTCCCTGGTGGTCCCGGACAGCCTCCATGTCCCCCCCTGGTGGTCCTGGGCGGCCTCCTCGCAGTGTCCGGGGGGGATCCCTGGTGGTCCTGGGCAGGCTCCCTGGTGGTCCAGTGGGGTGATCCTGAAGGGGGCTGCGCTGATAAACATTCAGCTCAGCCCCCCCCCCCCGTCAGACGAGCAGCCGATCGGCTATCCGCTGCTCGGGTCTGCAACCTGAGCAGAGGAAAAACCAATAAACGGCTCTTCCTATTTACACTGTGATCAGTCGTGATTGGTCACATCTGATCACATGGTAAAAGACTTCCACAGAAGTCTTTTACCTCGGTCGGTAATGCGGTGGGTCAGACTGACCCACGGCACCAGCGATCGCCGCGTTGCACGCCCCTGCGGGCGCGCGATCGCGGATTATCCTGAGGACGTCAATAGACGTCCAGTCAGGATAACGAGCCACCTGCCCGGACATCATTTGTCAATGCGCTGGGCGGGAAGTGGTTAATGCAAGTGTCTGAAATTTGCAACATGGAAGAAACTCTAACCCAGACCACTGACCAAGTGGAACAGTTCCACAAAACATGGAATCCTTGCTTCATTTATAGGTACTCAAAGGAATATGAAAGCCCTATGCTGCCTTCAGCAGCACCATTTTTAATGTAATACATTATTAGGGTGTGCCCCCCAAGTATGTACCTATTTGTCTATTGCAGATCCTGACCAGATCTCTTGGGCTGGAGCAACCCACCTATTCATAATTGCCTCTAATTAGTGTCCACCTGAGACATAGGAAGCGTTTTCTAGATCTCTCACGAGGAGGAGTGTATGCTCCCATGGTTATGAGACAAATTCTCCCATTCTATGGTTAGTGTAGGACCCACTAAGATGGGGACCTGTGAAGTAGGAGTGGGCTAAGCACTCTATGGCCATATAGTGCGATGGACTTGCCATATTTTGGTTGAAGATGTCCAGGTACTTTTAAATAGCCTTTTAAATAGCCTTGCAGGTTTTAATGTCATTATTGCATGTGTGCGTTGTAATATGTCATTTTGTTTGGTGGTCTTATAGCAGCACCATCTCTAATGTAATACATTATTAGGGTGTTCTCCCCGAGTATGTACCTATTTGTCTATTTCAGATCCTGACCAGATCTCTTGTCTGGAGCACCCCAGCTATTCATAATTGCCTCTAATCAGTGTCCATCTGAGACATAGGAAGTGTTCTCTAGATCTCCCATTAGGAGGAGTGTATGCTCCCATGGTTATGAGACAAAATCTCCCATTGTATGGTTAGTGTAGGACCCACTAAGATAGGGGCCTGTGAAGTAGGAGTGGGCTAAGCACTCTATGGCCATATAGTGCGACGGACTCCCTGTATTTTGGTTGAAGATGTCCAGGTACCTTTAAATAGCCTTGCAGGTTTTAATGTCATTATTGCATGTGTGCGCTGTAATATGTAATTTTTTTTATGCTGCCTTCAGACACTCCTAGTTGACTTCCTTTGCAATTAGATGCCTCCTATACTTCTGGCAGTTTATAATCCTCACATTGACTCAACTATATCTCGTCATCTGGCCCAGATGATTGCAAGATACACGTTTACTCTTCGTGGTATAAAAATTATTGGTTCTATTACTGCTAATTTCTCCTTCTTACCTTTTTCTTCCTCTGTCCTTTACCCCTTCACCTCTCCTTAGACCTAACAACTCATCTTTGATATAGCTAACAATGTCAACTCCCACAAGTGTTACTACCACAAACATATGCGGACACTTTCTGTTACCCCTGTCTTTTTTGTTGTTTTATGATTAATCCTAAAGATATCGTTATATTTTAAAAACAAAAATAACTGTATAGGTCAAGAAGCTTTACACAAACTAGCTGGTGATACCATGACCTGACCCTTATACAGGTCAAATAAAAGTTTTGAATATAAGTAAGAAGATTGCTTTTGATTTCATATTGATATTGATATGTGCTGTCTATGGCTTTACCTTGCATTGCTTAGCAATCTTGCTTGTATTATATGCATGTAACATGGCTGACATTGTTGCTGGATAAATAACCATTTCTTCAATAAACCTTTTTTTTGTTTAAAAAAAATTGTCAAGTAATAATTTGGATCTCCTGTGCACCAAATTTCAGCAGAAGGCTCCCACTGAAGCATCTGTTCTTGCTCTAGAGCTGCTGGAAATCTGGATGCTGCACTTAAGACAGAGAATTGAGTGTAATTCTCAGGTGGAATCAGAACTACTAAATCAGAAAACAGGGACAAGGTCAGGACAGAGTAGAAGTCACTACTGGCAAGAAACAAGCATAGTCAAAGAACAAGGGCATGTGGTAAAGCAAGTCCAGTGGAATGTGTCTAACTATTTTCAGCTAAACCATGACTTTGATAAATTAAAACGTTCACAGACAATCAAAAATAGTATTTTAATCAGCAGCAACCAGAGTAAGGGGATTCAAAGGGTGGGACAACGGACAGATACAAACTACAAGTCAATTGGTAAACAAGAAACCAGATCTAAATAAATGCTAGCAGTCTGGAAGATCAGAATACAGACACCTTCAATCAAGCCCTACTGAATGTTCTGAACTTGATTTAAAGTGTGTTTTGACCTTTTATTGGACCAGATAAGTTACTTCTAATGATGTTTATACTAGGTCTAGATGACTTCTGGGGATGCTGATGATCTTAGTTTCCATTTATTCTAGCACTCAAAGAAAAGTAAATAAAGAGGAATAGCAAAATCTCCTTTCCTTTACAGTGGTTGTAAACCCTCTCATATGCCTGGTGAAGTGAATAGCCTCCAATGTTATACAAAGATGAAACAAATCCTCCTACATTTTCTCCTACAAGTTTTACTTGTTTATTTGCAATTTTCTATTTTCTACATCACTTCAAAGTGCTGAATTTAGATTAAATCCTTCTGCATCTGTCAGTAACATAGAAACATAGAAACATAGAAAAGTGACGGCAGAAAAAGACTGAGTAGTCCATCGAGTCTGCCCCTTTTTATTTATTTATTTTTTTTTGTTACATTTGTTACATTAACCTTGCTGTCGGACTATGGATTTATGTTTATCCCAAGCATGTCTGAAGCCATTGTTTCTATGTAAAGGAAGAGGTGGTGGTCGCACAGAGGCACCAGCACAGCAAAAGAGGAAGCAGGTTGCAAAACATAGAAACATAGAAACATAGAAACAGTAGCACAGAGGAAGGGTGGGGAGCTGCAGTTAGAGCTCTTGTACAGTGTGTGAGAGCTGATTTGAGGAAAGGGACAGACCCCCTTCCACAGACAGCAGAGGAAAGAAGGAAGGATGCAGAGCAGTGTTGTGAATAGACAAGCTGTGTGCTGAGCTTTCTTCCCCATCCCCATTTTATCTCTGGTGCTGGGATAACTTGTCAAAAGTGACACATACTGATAACAGCGGAACAAAGCACTGGAGAGAATTGAAAGTCAAAGCTTTGGAGAGAGACAAGTAAACATTACAGATGCAAGTGCTTTGTTCAGATTTCATGACTGAGGTTTACAACCACTTGAAGAATTTTCCACAGCTGCCAACACTTAGGGCGCATTCAGAACATTTGTCTTAGGTTGCACCACGGGCATTAGGTTGCACTAGGGGAACCTTGCTCAGTGCAGTTCCAGTACAAAGAGAAGGCAATCTAGTTTTATATAAAGCTAGTTCTCACTGGTCTATCGGTGTGAGCTGAAGATAAGTACTTCATGTAGTATTTCGTTGTATGTTGTGATACAAACTACAGCATTGCACCACCACTGCACTGAACAGAACTGAATGTCATGTATCTTGTGACATTTCATCAAAGTTCTAACAAAAAAAATTAAAAAATGAAATAGTGTGATGCTCTGGGAACAGTGATGAAACACTGTGTCCTACCAGTGCATATCAGCAGCCGTACATTCAGCATGGCTTTCTGGTGTGAACAAGCCCTTAAAAGTTAATCTAAAAGACATTCTTTACAAAGGTAAACAAATTATATACAACCAAAAAAAATGGGTAGTTGGAAATCCAATGGCACCACGTCCCAAAACTATAAGTGTATAGCAAACTTTGAAAAAGCGGGAAATGAAATAGCAAACTTTGAAAAACCAAATTAATAAAAAAAGTTACAAATTTTATTTATACAAACTTAGAAAAAAACAATAAAAACATAATACAATCTTGTCCAAGTAATCACAAATGCATTGGTTGGTTCAATATATCTCTTCGATTCACAGCTTCAAGTAGTGGCTTCGACATGGTTCGCCATTATTTGCTATATCAGGAAACATGTTACTACCAGAAGCAAACGGTGTATAACACATATATAATGTGTGTATATATATATATATATATATATATATATATATACATTATATATTTGTGGTCAGAGTCTGTAATACTGGGAATGGTTTGCTTGTATGAATGGCGACCTGAGGTGTGCCATGGTCGCGCAGGATAGTATGCCTAAAAGGGGTCAAAGCATACATGGGTTTAGTAAAGAAGGCCATGTTTAATGAAATCTTCTGCACAGTCAATTGACAAGAATAGTGAAGGCACGCATAACTTCATCATGTGGCTCAGGAATATACCAATTGCAACATGAAGAATTCCAGCACCCCATGTATTTAATGACGTGAGATGGGACTCCTGTTTGGGTGCTGAGGATGCAGCGCTGATCCTGAATCAGTGTCCTGAAAATTGCATCGGGTTAAAGACTAAATTGGTGAGCAGAATCCTGACATGGGCAATGAACTGTTTAGATGAGAGAGGCTGTGAAGGAAAAGGAAGTAATGGACTATTGAGGGGAGCCGCTATGAATAGCGTGGATAATTGATCCAAAACTTCCACTGTACACCAGTTATTATTGGTCTTAAAATACTTGATAACAAAACCCTGACCAGTCTGTCTGTTTTTATTATAGGGGAGCTGTAAGGCGAAATAATCAGGATACCTGATAAGACTGGATTTAAATAAAACTGGGGAGAGACGGCTAGTTTAAGAGACTCCCCCTAGTCTGAGGAAGACATAAAAACTTAAATGGATGGCCGCCTTGAGGACTAGGCTGGGGCCTATGCTGAAAGGAGACTGGGATAATAGATCAGAATTACCCCAAAACATCTGACCAGTGATTGACAGTCGTTATAAACGTGATTGACCCTGGCTTCTCTGGATACCCCTCAAAATAGGTTTTATGGGATAAGCGGCAAAAATAGACAACTATCGGGGTCTTGCAGGCATCTAAAGTGCTGGATACCTGTGAAATAGAGCTTAATGGTGTTAAAATGAAAGGGATGAAACATTGTGGCAATAAGCCGCAAAAGCCATCATGTATTTGGCATTGTTACCGGGGTGGAGAGTCCTGAACCTATCAAAACATTTCCAAGCCGAATCGTAAGCTCTGCAAGTATTGCTAGATAAGGAAGAGTTCACCAAGTTGACAGCTTGCTCCACAAGTTCATCTAATCCATCAACCTGGAGTAAGGAGGAACCGGTTGGCCAAGCCGAGACAAGGCATCAGCTGCCACATTATACTCCCCGCTAATGAATTCGCCCTGAAAATGGAGTTTGTGCATAAGACCTAGCCACGTCAACCTGCGCATAAAAGGCATAATGAGAAGAGACCCAGACCTTCCTTTGTTAATAATTTCAGCTGTGGCTAAATTATCTGTAAAGAAAATGACCATGTGCCCAGACCCAGTGGATCCCCATGTATCTGGCGCGACAATGGGGTAAATCTAAAACAGGGCCAAGGTACGAGAAAACCTTGGCATGCTGGCCACCTCTGGGGGCCATGAGCTAGCCAGCCAGTGACACCCGAAGATGGCCGCGGAACCGACTGCTGCTGCCACATCGGGAAAAAAATCTTGGGAGATATGGCGTTTGGAGCATGGATAAACATCGAAATTCTGTTCCAACTATCCAAGAAATTATTCCACATGAGCAAATCGGCACATGCGTCCACTTGCATCCTTACGACTGAGTCAGAGTCTTGACAAGAGGTAGAAGAGCCAGTAAGCAAGATACAAAAGACCTGCCTTGAGGCATGATTCTCATGGCAACGTTGAGCATGCCTAGGAGTGACTGTGACTCTTTCCGAGAACAAACAGGGACCTGACAAGATTGTGGATGACACCTCAAATTCTATCGAGTTTCTCCAGGGGTAGACTGGCAATTACGCAATTGGTGGTCAATGTAATCCCTAAGAAAGTAATGATGTTGGCAGGCCCTTCTACTTGTGAGCTGCCATGGGAACATTTAATTCAGAAAAAAGATCAGAGAGTGCTGAGAGATCCCTGGGTGGCTGACTAGGGGTCTCTATTAACAAAAAATCATCCAAATAATTAATTACTTTTTGACATCCTTTACTGTTAGACAATATCCACTTGAGGGCTTGGGCGAATATATTGAAAAGCCAAGGGCTACTCTTAGATCCGAACGTTGACTTAGTTACAAAATAATAAATGTCACGCCATTTGAAACCATGCCACTGCCAGAGACTGGGTTTAATGGGAAGGAGTTTGAACACATCGGATATGTCCGCCTTAAATAACCATGTGCCCCTGCCTGATTGTAAAATGTATTGAATAGCGAGATCCATTGAAGCATATTTCAGTGAAAATGCCTGTGCAGGAATGAGAGAATTGAGGCTAGGTATATGTGAGGAATGAGGCATGGACAAATCAAGGATTAACCAAAATTTACTGGAAAATTTACCCTTCATGACCCCAATAGGGCTGGTTCTCCACATCTTGAATGGTGAAGCGACAAAAGGACCTATAATGCAGCCTTTGG